>VZRZ01001149.1:108938-206751 GCA_013398175.1 Climacteris rufus
TGTCACAGGTCCAGAAGAGAGAGAAAATGTCTGTGAACAGAGAAAAGAGAGGAAGAAAACCCAACCTCCCCTTACAGGTATTTTGGCCAAGAAAAGGAAGACATCCAAGGACTGTTTTGTAATTAGGAGGAAAAAAAAAACCAGTTCTCTGTACCTTCTGGGTGAAGGGGAGAGGGCTGCTGGAGGCGGGGGGGGGGAAGGAAAGAGAAAGAGTGTTTAAAAGATGTTTCTTGCTTGCTCCTTTAACTGTAATAAATTCACTTAATCATCTTTCAAGTTCTGAGACTATTTTAGCCTGTTTATAATTAGGGCGTCCTCTTTCAGTATTTTTATTGCAGTTTAGTAACACATTCCTTTCTCCCCGTCCGTCTGTTAGAGGGAGGGGGAAGGGGGAAAAGTGGCCTTTCGTGGGTCCTTGGCCTTTGGCCAGGGAAAAACCGCGACACACATAAGCATTACTTTTAGTTTTAAAAATTTACTTTGTTTTTTAGAGTCTTAGTTTCATTCTGTGTTTATCAAACCATCTTTTGCAAGAGCTTCTTATAAGCATAGCATGTCATAACTGATCTGTCTCTACTCTTCATGTCTATACTGCATAATTAAGTTGATAGCTCAAAAGAATTTTACTTTTTTACTGAAAAAGTCTGGTCACTTTTGGGTTTGTAATTTTCTCAGCTAATGTATGAAGGTCAGCATAAAGTTCAGTTATTTCTGGATGTGATAGAAGTCTGACTTTTTTACTAAATAATTACTGTGCCAAAAAACTGTAATGTTTGCTTTTATAAGTACTGAAAATATAATTTTAAAAAGGAATCCAAGCCTGTTAAATTAAGAGGTTGCACATCAGTTCAACTTAGCTTTCACTTCAGTTGATTTATTTAAATAAAAGCAAACTTTGAGAAATTTAAGAGAATTATTTAATGAGGTCATGTTGATTGCACATCTTAAGAAATTTGATGTTTAAGAGGCATGTACTTACTTCAAAGTTCTAAAACTGACTTTCATCCCAAGCAGAAGAAGGAGTGGGATGGAGGTGCAAGGAATAATGAAGGAGAGGGCTACAGATCTAGGGAAAATGGAATTAAGAATCAGCAAAGAGCTTGTTAAGGACAGAAAGTGGATTACTTACTGAAAACCCAACCCATTTATCAAAGTCTGAGAATAAAGTAATTCAAAAGGTAAAACCCTTTCGAAAGAACATTAGAACCTGTAGTACTTTATCTGCTAAGTACAAAGAGAATATGTACAACTGGGGCCGTTGTTCACTGGCAATGTGGTATGATTTCAGTACTAGATGAATACCTTGTCAATTGAATTAGAAGGTTGTACTGTGGAAAAATAACTAAGAGAAATGAAAAAAAAGACCGAAGAAAACAACTGTGAAGTACAAGCATACATACAGATCAAGGGACTAGCCACTTTACCTGGTGCATAAAATTGCAAATTTACTGCCAGCAGGTAGTGCTAGTGATACTGCACAAGGTGGAATGAGACTTCAGCTGAAACTCTTTTAGAAAGGTGACTTGAAGATGGCAAAGGAGAGCTACTAAAAGTTATAAGGAGAGTGGAGAATTTTACTTTCTAGGAAAAAAAGTAAGCAAACCAAAAGCTGTTGTTATATAAGCCATTGTGTTTGCAGTTGAGATGGATTCAGATCTGTGCATATGATGCTTATGTGTTATCTAACTCACTTCTGTCAAAAACCCTTACACAGGAGAATTACTTTAGTATAACGTTGACAGTACCAGGAGAGGAAATAAACTGATATATGGTTGTACCAGCTTGTTTGAAGAGTCAGGGAAGGTGATTTGGGGATTTATATTCTGAAGGTGCAGCTTCACCAGAACAGTACAGCTGAACAATTTAAACAAGGTTTACTTGTTGGGTAAAATGATGTTTGGTTGCTGATGTATCCTTTTATGAGGCTAAACAGCAGGACTGAAGAAGTTCAAAGAATAAGGTTAATAGAAACCTTATACACAGTTATAGTGGTTCATTGCTGGCAGAAAATAATATTTCTAACTCTCAGAACAGTGAAGACAAAATGGTTGTCTCCAAGGAGAGGTAAATGTGTTTCAAGAGGGAGCTTGTTAAAGGATTATACATTGTTGTCACAAGCCACAACATAACACTAAATTTAATTACCCAATTCCATCATTCCAGATGACAGTATCAACCACAGAATCACCAAATTACTTACAATAATGAATTCAATCAATTTTCTAATCCACAGTCCTTGCTTGTACAGCTCCATCATTTATTGGTAGATTTACAAAGTAATAATGTTCAATATGATGTAAAAAGGGTCTTTCATCTTCAGGTTGTATCCAGTTGAAAAATATAACATTAGTTTTTAATCCCTCAGCCTATCTGGTTTATTAAAGTAGGTTTACAGTCATCTGCTCATAGAGGTACTTTGAACAGGATCTTTAATCTGCTTGCAAGAAAGTCTACATTTTATTAGAGACTTGACAGATTCTTAAGACTGTTTATATGCCTTCAGTAAGGTTACAGATAATGTGATTTTCTTTAGTACTTCTTTAGGAACTCTCTCTTTATATATAAATCACAATAATAGGTAATGAATAAAGTTTCCTATTTGACAATGATTTGTAAGGATTTTTAATGTTAAAAATGTCAATGCAGTGTAAAAATGCCAGTTTGTTTCCCTCACATCGGAGGCCATTAGCTGTCCTTTGACACAAAGGAGTAAGACTTAAATAAGCATGAGCCATGGGGTTTAACTGATAGATTATAGGCAGAACTTTGAATTTCCCAGTGATGTTTTAGGTTGAAATTGCGAAGAATTTATACCTAAGCGTACGTTTTTTTGGTGTGTAATGCTAGATACTAATGAGACAGAGCAGCCCAAAATTTTGCTGCAAATAGGAATGGTGGGGTCCCACTGCATGTTTCTAGTGTCCTGTACCTGGACAACTGGACACAATTTTGAATTTACCTCTCTGTTTATGCCTTTTGTCTGAACTGTAATAGCCAAAGTACTGGAAAGGCCAGTGTAGCAAACTAGTGAATGTATGGAAGTGCTGCTACATGTATGCAGATCAATGCTGCTCCAATGCATGAATCTAAATAAAAATATTTACCTTTTTCTTCATGCAGTTGTTGCAGAGGGAGTAATGAACAGCGTTTTTTAGAAAGACAAGCATTTTTACTGGGATTTTAATATAGAATAATGCTCTCATGGGGAGTCAGATCTATTGAGCAGTTGGTCACTGTCTGGATGGTGATGGGAGGCTCCACTGCAGGTCCTCCCAGTAACACCTTCATCCGGATGTGATGAGACTCCTGAGCCACTGCTCCACTCAGCTCTGGCTTTGGCCCTTGGTGACCACCTAGCACAGGCATAATTCACTGCTATTGATTATCTTAACTGCATCCAAACCCCCTTTCTAATAGCTATTTACAAATGTCTAGCCAATTTACAATGTAATCTATCTTGCAGCACAAACTACTTAGAGGAGTCTTTGGAGGAAAAGGTCTAATTCTCCACCTAGCATGTTAATGAACATAACCAAGGAGGGAAATCTGTGTGAAGGTCCCACCTGGAGAGGAACTACAACAATCTGTCAAAGCATCCCTCTAAGCATTAGCGTTAACTCACCGGGCCGTCTGCACAGCTGAGGTAGCTGGACTGGCCTGAGGTAACAGGCAAACTTGAAGCTGTGTAATTGCATGAAATTCCAGCGGTAATGGGGCTGCCAGCCTGCAGGTCAGGGCCAGGATCCGTGAGAGTCATGGCCAGGTAGAGGCATCGCTTCAATACAGCCAGAGAGCAGCGCTCCTACAAGGCTGGTGGAGCACACACATGGCCATGGGCTGAAATCAGGGCCTTGGACTGAGGCTGTAGTGAAGGGCTCACAGGTGAGGTTGGTCAGGGCAGGTAAGGTCTATCACTGCACTTGTGGCAGAGATAGAGGTGTCACAGGCCCCTTAGAGGAGACATCTATTGTATGGCTGCAAGGGTTTGAGCAGCACTGGAGCAACACGGAGAACGAAGGCCTGGTAATCCACACCAGTCTTGTGCTGCAGTTAATGATGGTGTTGTTATACCTGTGATTTATGGTCTCCTTTTATATACTGCTGCCTTTGTCATGGGTCTATTCTTAACTTGTAATAAAAGGTACAAAAGTTTACTTCAGAATCTCAGACCGACTGTAATGGCTTCTTTTGTTTGTTACAGGCTAATCAGTTGTGCTTAAGCCCTTACGACTTTTAGCAGAGCTGGTAATTGTTGCTCTGATTATGCAACTGTCTTCATGCTGCATTGTGAATTTCATAATGTCCTATTAGTGCTCTGGTTAGCCAGCAGATCTGTCTTGCCACCAGCTGTAGGAAAATACGTTCAGAAAAGTGCACTCCCAGTGGAAGCGATTCAGATTTTAATGAGCAGGATGTTTTATGATCTTTGCTAATAAAAATGAAACTGTAAGAGAACACTTTCTTGCCAGAATGTGTTCTCCATATTGCCAGAAATTGCAGGCTGTGCAAAAACTGTTGTAATATCAAGCATATTCTGTCATAATATGAATACGTATTATTCAGTTAAGTGTTACAGTATGACCACATAAATAGTAATAATACTGTGTGCTGAGATGGGAAATCCCATAGTGTATAATGATACCACAACAGAATAAAATACTAATGCATCTTAAACACCAGGTGGAAAGTAGTTAGTGACCTCCCTGCTCAGGAACTGTCTTCAGGCAAAAGACCTAAGCTATTTAAAGTTCTCTACTTTTCCTCCTGAGGCCCTGAATTCCCAGGGGAATTGCATATATTAAGAACTGCCTACAGCTTGCGGGCTTACAAAATGTCACTTTGTGTTTTCTTTTTCTTCAATGCAAAATCTATTTGTAACCCCTCTTTCACTTAGAAATAACCCGAAGAGTTAATAGCTCTTTCAAAATGTGTTCCTGAATTGACAGCCTGAAACAAATGCTAATGCAAAATTTAGCCTGACAGTTGAAAACTATATCCAGCTATTAACTTAGAAAAGCAATATTTGAGACAGGAATATATTTCCTTTCTGCCTTGTCTTTCCCCACCCTGAAGAAAACATGTTTAAAGCAATTCTAATGTATGTGCTGTGGTCATACTCCCAGATTTTTTCTGAACAGAGTTTGATTGATTTTGTTGTTGCAGCTGAGCCATGAATCTGTCTTGCTACTTTGTCATGGCATCTTGGAAAACAGCAAACTGGGAAATACAGGAATAGAGGTTTCTAATAAGCTCTGGAGTTAGCCTAGTAAGATGCCTTGCTATCTAAAACCTTTATTTGCTCTCATTCTTTAAAATATAGTATGTTATCTCTCCTGGAAAGAGGTTTGGGCCTGCCATCAGTATTTTTCAGTAATATCTATTTATCATTCTTATTTAGATGAATGATGACCTGTTATAATCTGGAAGAGTATTTAGAGTATCTGGAAGAGTATTTTGCCTGTGCCAAGATTTTCAGCATAAAACAGTTTACAGCATCTTCTATATTATATATGTGTGTGTGTGTGTATATATATATATGTAGTATAATATATATTCAGCTTACAACAGTTGTCTGTTTTAGTTCTCTACATTGTTGTCTATTAGGTAGCATGGGTTTTCTAGCAAGTAAGAAGGTGTTGGATACAGAGGATGTAGGATGGGTACAATTGTGGTGAGGCTGTTCAGACCGAGTCAGAGTACGGTGGAGATCATCATAATCTGTCACTACTGGAGGAACAAGAGCAGCAGTATTTGTTGGTAATGAGGTACACGTGTTTGCACAGAGGAACATTTTGAGTGTTCCACGTCCATAAGTACCCTATTGTTAGCCTAATGCTTCTTTTTTCCTTTTTTTCTGCCCTCCATCTGTTAGCTCAGCAGCAATAAACAGATTATATCTAAACCATCACATTTGGCCATTAGTAACTGATCAGTGTTTAAAGTACAAAAATACACAAAGGTTGGGTAAGTAGCTTAAAAACTGGTGTGGCAACACTTGTATTTGTTGTCTGGATGTATTTGTTAGAGTTTGATTTGGATTCATTTTTCAGCATATACTTTTCTCAGTGATAGATTTTATTTCAATAATTTATATAGTTTGTTGTGGTACAGTAATCTCTATTGTGTTTTCTCTTTGTGTGTGAAGGCTGAACAATTTTATGAACAATAGTATGACATAGGAGGAGCTGCATACTCTACAGCAGGACATAAAACTTTTATGCTGAGGATGCCAGTGGTGTGGACTAAAAGTGTTAGCCAAGAAGTGCATTTCCTTATTACTATGCTTGAACACTGGAGTGAGACCTGAAGGATTCTATCTATTTAGAGAACAACCATGGGTTTACCTCCAACAGCAGAGCTAACCTGAAACTAGAATTTATTTCTGGTTTTGCACTAGGTGCTCAGAAGCAGAAATCCCCAGTATTTTGTTTTTTGGATTTTTTTTCTAAAATTGCAGATGTATATTATGTTGTTTCAGAATTATATGAAAAAAAACTTGTATTCTTACCACAATTTGTTTCCAAGAAACCAGACCTAAGGAAACTGATTGAAGAATCTAATGTTGGAATAAGATGACATGCACTGTCAAACATTTGTCAGAATCACATCTAGTTTAATACACTTCAGCATGGTGGCTCTGGGAACTTAATTTCTTTCAGATGATTTATTACGTCTTTGCTGTAGCATTCAGTGTTGAATAGAACTTGCAACCAAAATTGGACTAGTAGTTTGCCCCATATGCATTTTTTTTCTCAGGGATTCCTCTGAGTTGGACAGAGTGAGACAGAACTGTGGAGTGGATGATTTATTGTTTCAGGTCCTGCTTTGATCCTGTGCAGCAGGACACACTGCTCTGTGGGTGGAAGTTTAGAGTCAGGAACTTGCTTTTGTTTAGAAATCTTCTCCAGGTGATGTAAAGATAATTCCAACTGATCGCAATTCTGTTACTGTCCATGCTTCTGAAATGGTATTGATCAAATTATCCCTTTCCAGGCAATAAAATAAATTCAGTTTTGTTCACTAAAAATGTTTAGTCTCTGGGAATGTGTATGTTTGAAGACCACTTTCTTTTACTATCTTGATCATGTTTGCAAATAATTCTAAAGAGTAAGGTGGTCAGACAGGTGGTAATCTGTGTGACGTACCTAATAGCATTTGTCAGGACCCATCTGGTTGCATTATTGAACAACTGAAGGTAGAGGCATATTTATCATTTGGTTGAAGTTCAAATTCTGTTCCTAATGGAAGTCATTTAAAAGAGGGAGCTCCTGTTCACAGGAAAACAGAGTAGATATGGAAAGGAAGAAGAGGGAAGGAATACTGGTGTTTTTCTTCTCTACACAAGGTTGAAGCTGATAATAATGGAATGTCCCAGAAATTGAAGAGAGAAGACAGTGTTCTAGATAAAAAGTTGTGAAATGATGAAGGAACTGCTGCTCATGGGATTAGGACAGAAGAGAGAGGAGCCTGTTATGTAGAAGAAAAATCCAGTTTACCAGGCTGATTAAGTAAGCAGAAAGGAAATTAACTAAACAAGAAATGGCCTAATTTATGGAAATAACAGCTAGATGCTTCTCTGGAGGGGAAGAAAATATGAACAACAGATGTCTTGGAGGATCTCTGAAGTCCCAGTCCTCAAGAATTTTTTGTGAAATTATGTGTGTAGTTTTCACTTTGCCTAGAATTCCCTTTTAGCTATGGCAATAAAACTTAGGAGCAAATTACATGGAAAACTTCAGTTAGATTTTATCTTATTTAAGTTCTGACAGCTACCTGTGAATTAGTAAGGAATTAAGCTGTAGAGAATTATGTATTTCTGGGATTAAGAATCATTTGATCAAACATACAGAGATAATTTATGATAAGATCAGTTGCCCCCTTCAAGCACATATTTTTCTCTGCTGGTTTTCAAGGAAGCCAACCTTTTAGTCCTGGGAGTCTCTTTCCTTTTAGCAACTGTACATCCCCAAAGAGTGAATTGTAAGCCTACAGTGAGGATGGAGGGGAAAATTAAACTGACCAATATGGAAGGAGCAGGAGTACTGAGCAGAGTGGGGAACTAGATGTTGTCCTGATGGTCTAAAGATCTTGTGCTTGAACAGGCTCATTCCCATCAAGGGAAAACAGAACATGTTTGTGTCCTGAAAATGTAACAGAGAAGCCTGTGGAAGGGAGTGTGCTTCATCTCTGCTGTGTCTAACCAAAGGAAATGTAAAACGAGTTGCATTTCTGTGTTCAGTTTCACCTTTGAAGGCTGTGTATATGTGAATGCATGTGCTCGTAGTAGAGCAGAAATCTGCCAGGCATATGATTGTTTAGAACAGATTCCTTTGTATCCTTTGAAGACCTAGTGCCTTCCACAGCTGAATATCATCTGTACTTAGGAGGAGTGGCAGAAACATCTTTATTGTCCAAGTCAAGGGTTTCTCCATATCATTTTGTCACTCCTCTCAAGTTCAATTACCTTGGTCCTTTGCTGAAAAAGCTGAGATCAAGGGACTGAAAAATGGTTTGCACTTGAGTCCTGCCTAAATACAGTCAGAAGAAAAGAACCTGTACGTGAACCTGATCAGAGTACCAGTGTCAGCTTAGCCATAGCAACTTGACTGGTTAACTGGGTGGGCTAGGAATGCCATAGGTTAAGGTGAAGACCAAATGTTCTTTATTGATTTTATTTTTAGGTCTGAGTACCAAACCCATTGTAAGATTTTAGCAGAACTATATACTTACTCTAATTTTAGAAGGATGAAAATGTTGATCAAGTGTTTTTTCTCTTACCATTTTCAACTTCTTAACACTCCTTTAAGATATTTCAGGTTTTGTGAACACAATATGGTATGAATGGTTTCCCAAAGGGATTACAATATGTACTTCATTCTGCACAAGAAAACTTGATATTCCATAGAGACTACACCAAAGTCAGAGCCATTACTTAACAAGTCCTACTGAGCAAGATAAGAGTCTCGTCAAAGCAAAAACTGAATAAGTGGTTCAGGATCTAGCTGAATAGGAAAAGGTCTGAGTCTCCAGCTGAAGACAGGAATGTAAATGCAACAAAGGGATGTTGAATGGAAATAACTTTAGTTCTTTCAATTTAAACACTTACGATTAGTTTAGTATTCTGCAGGGGTTCCCAGGTCATAAACAGGCTATATAAATACACCAGAGGCTCAAAATTAGCTTTAAGAAACTTTTACGAATAAGTGACAGAGACTGTGCTCTGGCATATCAGACTTGTCCTCAGTGTATCAATCTTTTTTATTATCTGGGTCAAATAATTTAGTTCATATAACTTAAGCAGTAGTAGAAGTGCTTTTTCTTTGCAGAGCACCTTTTTAGGATTTTGAGGGTCTCAAAGAGATCAGAGGACATTTTGAGGAGTGCAAGTTATGACAATTTGTTGACCTTTTAGGTTCTTCATGGTAGCTTCATGATCAGAGTGCAGCAAAATCCAGTAATATCACAGCTACAGTTAACAACTCACAAAAAAATGGGAACCTGAGATGGCAGAGGAAGGGTATTAAGTCTGAACTAGTTCCTAGTCAGCAAGAATTGCTTCTGCTTTCATGATGAAAACTGCATTTGTCTTAAATGATATGAAGTTGTGCAACTATTTCTCTGGTAAAAATAAGCGCCCTAAAGACACAATTACATCCTTCCCCAAAAGCTTCAATCCCTCATCTTCCCATCCTAAACACAATATTCCGAATACTTTTTCTCCATTTTGTTCCCTCTTCTTTCCTCTCTTAACCCTTTGCCAAATTTACATCTTAGCCTGTTTTTGTCAGCTCTTAAATAATCTGAAGCCCAGCAGTTCCTGAAGTAGCAGCCTGACATCACTCTGGCACTGCAGTTAATGTTGGTGCCTTTTCTGTGAAGGTTCCTGAAGCAGTGCTTATCTGGCTGTGTGCAGTGGGTAGCCAGAGAACCCACAGACCATGCTAGACCTCCATCCATAGATCTCTTCCTGTCACTGTTGTCAGAATCCCCTCACAGATACTGGTGGGATTCTTGTCCTGGATGGCAGCTTCATAACATTTTTTAACTAGAAGGTGTTATAATAGGGAAGGAAAATCAGTCAGAAAGCCTCACACTGTGCTGGATGCTCTTGTTACCTGTAGAAGACGATCCACGTACCAATGGGACTGGGTTTTCATTCCACAGTAGGAAGTTTGTTTTGTAGTAGAATGCATAACATATCAGGTAAAACTCAGAAAGACCTTAAAACCATGACTAGGCTTCCATCATATATGGTTACATTAATTGAAAGAAACTGTTTGGCAGGCATTCCTCCTTCTGCTGTCTCTTCTTCTGAGCATTTTAGTCATGTAACAAACTGTCACTGCCTGGGACATCAGGTCAGTGGCTTTATCAGGTGACAGTGGTGACCGTGTTAAACTGGTATATATAGAAATTGTGAGTTGGCCAGGTGTGGGAACAGCCCTAGTAAGATACCAGTATTATAGTGAGCTAAATCCCCAATGTGTGATGCTCTATAAATCCCCAATGTGTGATGCTCCCACAAGCCACCTTTCTTTTCTCTTTCATTTCATTGGAAAGGTAATAATGGAGTAATTGTCTGCACTGGTAAGGTGTGACATCTGCATGACAGATGACCAACACCACAGAGTGTTTTTTTATGCATGCTGCCTGGTCTAGCAGGGAAACCTCATAATGGTCAGCTAGTTTCCAGAGGGAAGGGTGGCAAAGCATTTAGCATTCATTACAAGTCTGCTATAGTTAGCTCATTCTTATTGCATCTCTGGAGATAACACGGTAGCTTTATTTAGCAGTGGAAAGAGATGTTTTGTAAACTGGTGTGTGTTTAATACCCCAAGGTCTGAACTACAGATGAACAAAAAAAATGAATTTCTTTCTAACAGCTCAGTGTTCTTAGTTTTATAGATTGTGAGGTATTTTTCAGACTAATTAAGCTAAAATTTGGGAGGAGGGGTATGGGCTGGATTCTTTCCTCTCCCTGTCCCTTCCCGTTGGGGGAATTGCTGGTTATATTAGTTCTGCCAAAGAAATAGAGCTTTCTCACTGGAGACAAAGAAGATAGAAAAAGTAGGTATATGTATATAATTCTACCTTTTTTTCAGAAGAAAAACCTTGGAAAAAAGCTAATCTGCTTCCTACATGGTCACAGTATTTGTGGTTTTTCACTTGAGTTGATGCTCAAAGACAACATACAAGGTTTCCCAAAGGTTATCTACGATCTTGAGTTCAGTGCAGTTAGAAAGATCACAAACATTAAGCTCCTTTACATCAACTTCTTGACTGTCCTCAAGTTGAGAGTCCTGGTAGAATAAATCCACCAGTGAAAGATCGAGTAACTTTCAGTGCAGGTGCGTACATAAATATTTAAAGGAAACAAAGCATTTTGAGAATGGATACATGTGCCTAAAACAAGAAAGTCATAGCAGAACAAACAGATTATTGAATATCATTCTCAAAAGCCTGTTAATAAGTTACCTAAATAGTTTCTTTAATCAAGTGAAGTAAACCACAACAGCAGTAACAAAAGAGGTCAGCCTGCAGTATTGTGACATGAAGGACCAAGGACAAAAGATCCCAGGACAGGACTGTGCTGTGGCCACCACATCTGCCTTACAACCAGCAATGTCTCTAGAATCAGAGAATGGGGAAAGTACACAGCTCTGACATTGCTCTAGTGACTGCCCTTTTAACTTAAGGAAACAAAAAGACTAAAGGGGCTGTGGGAGAACAGACATTCCAGCCCTACAAATCTGAGCTATGTAAGTTTGCAAACCTTATTTAATCAGTTTATCAGAAATCCAGACTTTATAGTGCACATGAGAGTACAGTGTCCTACATCTAAAGGGCATTGGTCAACTAACTGCCCATAATTACACTTGTGGGTCCCGGATGTTGCTTGTTACGTGCTAATTGAGTGGCCCTGGATAGCTGCTAGTGCTGTTAATTTACCTTAAGATCTCTCCACAGTATAATTACCTCAGAGACCTGTGGGCATTCCTGTTATTATAGAAGAGGAAGCCGCTTGGATGGCACATCTGTCATCCGGTTCAAGCCGTTTATCAACCCCCTAAATGTTTGATCTATGTTAATATTCTAGATTCTTTGTAGAACCAATTGAGAGAAAAGATTAATTTCTCTCAAGGTATCCCTTTTAGACACCTGTTTTAAGTATTTACAAGGAAACATTTATGCAAACCTGTCTCATTTTTAATTGACTAAGAGGCATATAGGTGCTAAAATTCTCAGACAGCTAAAGAAAATTTATACTTGTCTACTACTTTTGCTGCAGAATGCTGTGGAAGTCAGGCAGAATTATTTTAATAAGCGTTTTTAATATATGTTTATAAAATTTATTATTTATAAATAACAAAGTTTTGTAATTATTTTTGTAATTTTTTTAAAAAATAATAATATTTTCAGTAATCACTTTGAAAAGAGCTGCTTTCATTTTGAAAGTATGACCTAAATATTTTAGGGCATAAAATATGAAAAGCTTTGTATACTTTTCAAGGTTAAAAGGTACTTCAGATGGACAGGATGCTAAATACTTTGCCATCTCTCAATCTTGGCTAATAAGCATTTTAACTCATGCAGATTTGTTCATGTAAGCAGAAGAAATGATGCTATGGTTTGAGATGAACTATAATACCTTCATGTTTGAATTAATGTTTACTTGTAGACAATAGATTGGAATTTGTTTTACCTTTAACATTTAGATGTACTATAAGAGACCATGAATGCAAGCATCAGTAAAAAATGAATTTATCTAATTGAAAACAAGAGCACACTCAATGGCCATATAACTAATTGGAAAACTGTAAATCTAGAAGAGCTGGATTGAAAACACAGGAAAAATTCAAGCCAAGTTCCTGAAACTCCAAGGGAGACCATGTGAAATATGAGTAGTGTTTCTTCCTTAGAATAGATGATTCTATTAATAGAAGCCTGAAGTGATGCATCCACGCTGAAATGCCTTGGCTTGACATCAAATGCAGTTTGCTCTCTGACATTTGGAAATACCTCTCCAAATGATGGTAATGTTTAGACTTAGGATGCTTTAGAAATTCTTTTCACTGGGATGCTTGTGATGCTTTTGCACTTGTTACCTACGAATACTGAGAAGATAGTATTGTGCATAATAAGCAAGATTTTAGACTAGTCTCTACACTGTTTTCTTCCTACCAAGGATAAAAAAAGGTATCATGAGACAACAAACTCCTACGGAACACATTTAATTAATTAATTTGTAATATTGCCTACTACTTTTATATTCAGATGAATACAAGTATGTATTTGAAGGTGTAAACACAGCTGTGTCTGGCTCTAGCTAAGAATTTTGCAGAGCAAATGATGAGTGGTTTCTTCCACTGAAAGAAGTATGCTTTTCACTTTTTTCACTTTTCATTGACCTCTCCTAAAGGACTCTTGAAAACATTAGCTTTAGCTCCCACAGCTCTGTTTCTGTTACAGTGCTGCCAAATACAGAAGCATTTTACTACTTAACTTTGAACTCCTAAGCTTTGAGTGACATACACTGCTTCTACATTCTTTCTCTTTGCTCTCTGTAATCAGGATATTTGTGCATCTGTAGTGTTTTTCTTCTACAACAGAGAGAAATACTTTTTTCCAGGGATATTGCAAACAAGTGTTCTACCTCCGTGTTTTTTCACCTGAATAATTTTTTACATTTGAACGAAACCTTTTCCATTCACCCAAATGTACTGCCATCTCTTGAAGATTGGTGAAGAGAGAGAGAGTTCAGGATGTTGTGACATGACTGTGCATTTAGATTTATTTATTTAGATATAGTAACATTTTCATTATAAGGAACTTGATTAAAGGGAATAAATAGTTGTTTTGGGTTTTTTCTGTGGTCTTAACAATCAGCAGTGAGATGAAACATGCAGAGCACTCCACCAAGTGCAGTGTTGAGAATTAAGATTAATTGAAGAATACAAATGCTGAGGCTTGTTTAATTTTTCTTTCTGCTTATTTGACAGTCATCATCTGGGACAAAGAAACAAGAGAGGTAGCATTCTGGTTCTCCTTCTCTGCATGTGATACCACAATGAGGGAAGAATTTGTGGACCAACAATACTCTAGATGTTTTTATTGCTATCTCAATGAAATTAGTGGAAAGTGCCTATTATCAGGTACTGCTCTAAGTGACCTGAAAACTAGAATGCTAGAGAAGACTTCTCTTGTTGAAGTTTGATAAAAGTGCATAGCTATTTTAGGAAACTTATTGAAAATTTCAGGCTATACTATCTTTTGGTCCTGCCAGGAAAATAACATAGATCGAAGTTTGAGTGAGGGAACAGGTTCTTTGCCATGATGACCATATCTCCTGTGTCATCACATTTTTGTCCATAAGTCTAGAAATACTCCCTCCACTTTCTCCATTTTCTTTGTCTAGAAACATGTAGCAGTAGAGAATTGGGATGCTGAGACAAAATCTTTTCAAATGAGGGCCTTGCAAAGACTTATTGCTACAGTTTTGGGGATATCAGGAGACACTCAGACATCTGTTTCTTTCAGGAGTATTGTTCTGTGCTTGCCAGGAACATTCCTCCTTTGGTGAGAGGTGCCTCTGCATGTGTATTATGCAATCCCAGTAACTCTACCATGTTGCTATATGAAATAAAAGGTTTACTGCTAACACAGAGAAAAAAAGCGAGCATTGATAATGACTTCTAAACCTTCTAATACAAAATTAGGACTAAATAATTAAGAATAAAGAGAGGATAAACCAGGATCATGCTTCATACTGCCTTGTTTATGCCTTGTCCAGAAATCTTCACACTGTCAAAAAACTCTAACAGAAAGAATTAGGATTAAAGCCAGGCAATTTTCCTTTAGCACCAGTGGACTTTGAATGTGACTATATTTAAAGCTGTGTGTTTATTATACAATACACTTATTTACATAGTCTGCAAAAGGCAGTGTTATGTGCTATTCTCTAAGCACTGTAATGGGTAATACCAATTATAGTTCATATTAGTTAAATTCAATTTAAGTTTGATTGAGCTGTTAACTTCTGTGTTAGTAAGAGTCTGTTTTACTGATCAGTTGTTTGATTATATTTTTCTTTCCAGAAAATATAAATTTTGTTAAACCTGGGACTAATACAAATTGGCTCCCTGTATTTTCTCTACTTCCTGGCTGATATTCCAACTGTGAAAAAGGCTGTCTGGAAATACAGCCTGTAGACTTCTCCATTGATTGCAAGGGTAAAACTGGATTATCTCACTCTTGTTTTGTCAGCTCCATTTCTTACTTTTATCTTTCATCTTTACTCTTCATGTTCTGTTTTCTCAGTTTGGAATTTCCTCAGTTTCAAATAATCTGATTAGGAGTAAGATCACAGACTAATAAGGCATTTTCTCATGCTTATTTCTATCTATTAAGCATTTATTTGGAGTTAAATGACAAAATATAGATCCTTTGAAAAATGCCCATACATGCAGTCAGTTGTCAGTCACTTTTCATCCCATGTAACTCTGCCCACAGACCCCCATGGTAATCACAAAACCTTACAGAAAATTACAGTAGGGGAGTGAATGACAAATCTCATTTTGGTAAGCTCCTTATGCTGAATAATAACACCTGTTTGCTATTTTCAGGACTTATGTTCAGTTTATTTATAGGATTGCTAGCAAACATCCTCAGTGTCCAACAAAGTCAAAGTTGTTCTGAGAGATTCAATTTGTGAGAAGACTGGAGAAAGATTTATTCCTTTTTATTTAATGATGTTTCCTTTCCTGTTGCTTTTAGACGTAGATGCATGTAAATGATGTCTGATAAAAATAGAAGCCTATGCCATAGGCTAGGAGTCTACCAGCAGGTTAATAACTTGTATTTGATTTTGAGGGTTGAGCACTGGTAACTATTGGAATGTAATGGCTGTAGTGTTCTCTTGCAGAAATGACCAATAGCCATAATTTGTCTCTGAAATGTCTCGCTTATGCCTGTGACATCAAAATGTCTGAACACTTCATTGATTCAAACAAGTGCTGCTTTAAAAGACTTAGACAAATAGCTCTGGTTTCTCTCCATTTAAAAAATGCAAGCATACAAGATTTTAATTAAATATTGAGGTACTCTTTAAACATTTTTTCTTGTTTGAATTTGAAGTCAAGTCACTGAAATAGTTTCAACCTCCAAAATTAAATCCTGTGTATTGGAACATGAAACTATGTCAGAAATGTAAGAATTTAATATAAAAATTGGACCTGTTTTCAGCATATTGTCTTCCCAGACACTGAATTTTACTTTATCTTATAGCATTTCTTAGAAATCCATTTATTAGATTAGGATTGGACACATATTTATTTTTATTTCATAGAGGATGATGTTCCTTTTATTTTAGGTATTGCAAGTGCAATGTGAAAGAACAATTCTTTATTTGGGCAGTTCTTGATTTGGGCTACAACACACATATGACAGTGAGAATGTGAGTCTGATCATATACTCTTTAGAATCTGGAAGGACTGAAGGCCCTCACTTTTCTGATACTATTAAGGTCCCACAGCACTTAAGAGCAATTTACTGACAGAATATTAACAGTGAGTCAATATCTTCCCTGGGGCAAAAGAGGGAAAGGATAAAGAATAATAATGCACACACAAGTAAAATGGCCATAGAATTTTATTTCTTGCTGGTGCATGAATCAACAGATCAATTCCAGAATTTACACTGAGACAGGTTAAAATGTCAGCCAGCGTTCTAAAGCTACATGAAGCAATGTTGTTAGGGACAATTCCCAGGAAGAATTTACAATTTTATGAAAGACTTGCAGTACTCTTTTTATTCTAATGGACATGAATTCTCATAAGAATGTAATGTAAAAAATATTGGCAATGGCAAAGATTGCTTGAGCATTTCAAGGAAGGGAAAACATCAGACTTTATATTTGTTACATTTTTGCCTTCACTGAATGAAAATAATTTTTATACTCGACAGAGTGGTATTGCAGTTTCAGATTAACTCTTCAAACACAAATTATTAGTCATTGAACAAGTTCCTGCTTTAACCATAAATTTCAGAATAGTGTTTTTTTTTTTTTTTAAATTCTGTTTCAATAATGAGGAATAAGAAGAATAAGTAGTTCCCAGCCAAGCATTTGACCAAGTATTTAGCCACATTTGTTAGTGTTTTTTGTGTTATGAATAGCGTGGTGCTTTTTTCCCCCATGTCATACTTGAACAATGCTTCTAGCAATCAATGGCTCATGGCTTTGTAGGACAGTGATGATACATACAGGCAAAGCCTAAGAAATAAGAGAATCTGTCTGATCAGCCTAGTCCTTATCAGTAGGCAAAATAATCCTGTCAAAATACAGCAATGAATTTTAAACTGGCAAAAAGATAAACTGGGAACAATATATTATTGAAAAGAAAAAACCAACCAACCAAACAACAACAACAAAACAACCAGGAGCTTCATTGAGGGAAATTCAGGAAAGTTTGAAGGTGACTCTGTCACAGAGAGAGAAACCACTGGAGAATCAGTAATTCACCCATAGTTAATGGTTTGCTTGGTTTGCTTGCTAAAAATAACATTTTATAGACGGTTAATCCTCATCTTTTCATGGTCTAGCAGTTATTTCCAATGGCTTTCAGCTACATTTGAGTACAGACTTGGGAGAAGAGAATTTGCCAGCTAACAGCATGTTTTTGCTGTAGAAGCTGGGGATTTTAGTAGAAGAGATAATATAATTCTGTGATGACTTGGGGGAGTGGGTTCTGCCGAATTCAGTCAATACAGTTAAGGATGTAAACTGCTGAATTTTTAAATGCTGTTATTCACTCAGCAGCCAACACAGAATTCATCACATACGATCCACCCTGTCAGAAAGAAGATAGAGAACTTGTCAGAGAAGTTAATTCTTAACGACTTCATTCTCTACAGGCAATGAGAGCGTCTGAACTGGGATACCATCTGTTCAGCTGAGGTGACTTCTGTGCCAGTCTGTGACTCTGTCCTGTAAAGACTTGGCCAGTGTGGGTTCTGACTCTTACTCATCCTGTGGGCATGGATTTGCTTTGAAAGACATCAGGATTTAGGCAAAAGACTAATTATTTGATTAAGCCCTACCCTGTTGTGGGTATAGGTAGGATATATGCTCAGACTGTAGAAGCTTGGAAACATTCCCAAGCTCCCAAATATACATTCTGCAAGAATTAAATTAACGCTGGCTCCGGGGGCCGCTCGAGGCCGCTCAGCGTTATTCTGGGAGTGACCCTGGTGTCCTGGGGGCTGCAGCTCGCAGTGTCCCCAAACACAGGACATCCTCCAGCAGCTCTGTCAGTGCTGGCTCCTTTGTGATAGAGAGAGCCCTGGGCCGATGGTACAGGCGCAGGCAGGGACAGAGACCCGAGAGAAGGGCCCTGGTGTGATTTCCAGCTCTTTTATTTCCCGGGAGAAGCAGCAGGGAAGGCAGGAGAGGGTCTGGGGTCCAGGAGAGGCGGCGCAGGGGTCCGGGAGAGCTGAAGGTTCAGCTACCAAACGCCAGGTCTTAGAGACAGCAGGGGATTTATGGGGATACAAGCAGGGGAACGTAACCCATGGAGGTACAAGGATTAACATATAACCAATAGAGAACCGAACTGTAATGAAATTTCCAGAACATAACCTTATACAGAACATTAGGTAATGTAGCAACCTGTTGCCTTGCTCTTTGCTGCTGAAAATTGTTATCCCATGGTAGCTAGTTTTCAAGGTTATATTTCTGTAAATATAGCCATGTTATTGTAACTGTATCTTATCATATACATTCCTTTCTCATGGACACAGACCCTTGATGGACATTTCCTTTGACCACTGTAGTTAAGGGAGGAAGAACTGATTTCCTCCAATGAGTAGTAATTTCCAAAAGGGTATATAAAATAAAGAAGGTGGGTCTTGTGCCCCTTCCTTCCTTTCTTTTGAACCTGAACACAGCTGTCTCTGGCTCTTCTCTCTGCGCCGTCAGCGTCAGCAACCAACAGAAATATGTAAACTAAGGTACAAGGGACGCTAGGGGTGAACCAAAAACTCACCCTGAGCAGGGAGTGTGCCTCAGACTGTGGCAACCTCAGGCTGTCCCCACCAGTCTTGAGCCTGTGGGGCTGTGGCTTTTGCCACACACGCCGCCACATTAAATAGCAAGCAGCCAAGTTTTCATCTACCAAGAGCCAAAACAAAGAAGAACTAAGTGACGAAGAGGTTGCCTGGCCTATTTGAGGAATTTTGACTGTGGTGACAAATAACTGTTAAAGAAAACTGAGAAATGAAGAATGGAGAATAAAGAAGAATCCAGAAAGATTCCAGAAAAGAAGCTATTAGCAGGAAAGGGATAAAGACCTTGACCAGTGGAAATGTGTCACCTTTATCTTAGCATGTTCCAAAAGAACATGAGAGAAACTGAGACAAGGAGTGAGACACACATTCTGCACCTCTGACTAAATTGTAGTCATTCTTGTGTTGCTTACAGTACAGAGTGATTACTTTCACACTTCTGGCAAAGATTTTCAGTTGTGTGTGCATCAAGTATGTGACAATCTGTGTTTCATTGTGTTTGCATGCAAATTTAAAGAGGGAAATATGGTAGCACTTCAAAATTTTTACATTTATTTTGCAGGAATTCCCATTCATTTTGCAGAAAATTCAGTGTATTCCATAAAAATGCCTCTCATTTTTTTCCATTCTTCCTTCAATTTCAGTCTTTATCCTAAACCCTTTGGCAGGTTTGGAAGTCTACCAGGGCAAGACAGTCACTGAAAACTCTAGTGCTTTGGTGAAAAATCACATCTTCGAATGTTGCTAGTGCATCACCCAATAGGCTCATCAGGACAAATCTACATGTGATATTTGGTAGAATCTTTTGCAGGAAGTTTTTGTCTGTTTGTTTGTTGGTTTGGTTTGGTTTTTGAAGGCCAGTTGCTAGGTGTTTGTCATATTCTGTCCGAATTTAGTACAGACTAAGTGCATTAGGTCAAAATTTTAATATGTGAAGGTGATGCTACTGTTAATGTCTAGATTTAAGTGGGGTTTTTTTTCCCATTTCTGCTAGGGTATCCTGTAGGATTTGGTGTGTTTTAAGATAGCCTGTAACAGATTCAAGCACAACAACAAAATTTCAGAAACTGTGATGTAGGAATTTGTCAGTACAATCATGTGTTTATAGTGGGAAATGTAATCAGTGTACTGGATTTTTTTCAGTGACATGTCTAAGGGAATTGGCAAATTAACTTAAGCTGGAGATTAAAAGCCTTCCTTGCACAGTGATACTGCCAGCTAGTCCCTGTCACTGAGGAAAACATCCTGAATTTACAGAGTGTGAAGACCTGCTCTTATTTAAATACTTGTGCACCTACTCACAATAGTGATGTTTCTGAAGGCGATCAACAGAAATTTGTTTAGAGAGTCCCTTGGTTTTTTTCATCTATGTGTAAAACCTAGCCTCTTTATCTTCTTTGAAAGTTCTTGTTTCTGTTGGTAGCAGAAATTGAGATGGTAGGATATAGTAACCAAATGAATCCAAATAATTTCTGAAATACCATTTTCAGTTAAAAAAGATTTTTCGTTAAATTAGAGATATTAATTACTTTTGACTTTCCAGTATTGGCTGACAACAGTCTGCAATACAAAATCCAAGGTAATTGCTATGATTTATTACAATTATGTTTTTCCATGTTTGGGATACCATCTTCCAATTTTTCTAACTTATATATAGCTGAAAAAAAATCTCAAAGGAAGAATTAAAAATTAATTTTAAAAACATCTAACATCTACAAGTGGTTTCTCTAACATCTTATATAATTAGAGAATACACATTTTCCACAGAGAAAAAGTGTTGACCACTTAGTTCATCTGGTAAAAAAAACCCCAAAAAACAAACTCTACTACTCTTACTCCAACCGATTTATGACTGAGTATACAAGTAGTAGTCTTAACAATGACTTTGTCCTTTCATTCCACTTTCAGAACCTCCTCCTTTTTGTGTTTGTTGTGTCTGTCTAAAAGAAGAATTCTTTAGACTTCATTTTCTTGCCACACTTCCACATAAAATAAAAATGAAGTGTGTTTCAGATGGGCAGGAGAGGGGTAATGCTTCTTTTTCTCTCCCACAATGAGACGATGTATTAGTGTCACTCAAACACATTTAATGGACGTCAACTTTCCAGCAACTTTTGCCAACCACCATTTTTCAGTGCTTTAGTTTTAAGTCCTGCTTGGTTCATCAGGCAACTAAACTGAGTATCTGTGACAAATGTCAGGAACAAGAACAATTGCCTTGTCAGATAGAAAGCTGTAATATAAGCAAGAAGAAATCAGATCTGAAATAGAGTTGATTTAGAAGCTCAGAATGCAGATATAGGATTGAAAACTACAGAAGCTTTGAAAACTGTTCAGCCTATTTATTGAGAAAACTAAGAAAGTCCTGCTTCATTTTGGAAATGTTCCTGCATAACACATTTAATTGTATTTTGATCAATGCTGACTTTTCACACTTGCTAGTTAAAAAGATTTTTCTGAAACTTCAGCTTCTTGCTGGGTGTAATTGTAGCTTTGAAACATTTGCATTTATTATTAGTAGGCAATTTATCCAGCAGCATCAATGATAGCTAAAACTGAAGGAAAATGGTTTATGATATAAATATAGATTTAAGAGTTTTGGTTGAAGCTCTTGAAATGGGATGATTTGGAATTCTTTGAGCTTCAGAGACTGTGCTTTGTTTATTTGTTTTCTGTCTCTCCCCAAATGGATGCTTTCAAGAAGACAATGTTCCAGAGCTACAGCTTCGGCCATTAAACAAGACATTCAATGTCTGTGCCCTTATGATCCAGAATAAAACTTTTACATACTCTCCTTTATCACTGAAAGTCAGTACTGCATGTGACAATTGCAACAGGATTACACTGCTTTCAGGGTTTTTTGGGGTTTTTTTTTCAGCCTCTGATAGTTTTCTGGCAGACAGGAGTGTAATATGAGAGAGGTTTCTTTCATAATCTTTATCTACATGTCTCTCCTCCACTATAGTCCTTACATAGTTTGCCTTTTTTCTGCATATATTAGGCTTACATTCTTGGACAAGTGCTGTAATGCAGTCATTCCTTGATAAAAATATGCTTATTTCTCAGTGGTTCATCCTTTTAAGTGTACTGATCCTAGGACACTATGGAATTCAAAAAAGATTCCTTCTGAATTTTGTCATTGTAGAAGGACAAAAAAAAATGCAAGAATGTAGTAACTGAACAGGGATGAAGAGATGAATACACAACTTCTAAGACACCATTGCATCTGAAGTCACCGACCCCTGCTCCGATTGTGGAAAAGAGGGAATCTGTCACAGAGGGATCTAGGTTTTGCTCTTCAGGTCAGAAACAGTGCTTGTTACTACTGATGAAAACTGTCTGGGCAACTGACGTGACCCAGCAGTGGGCCCTTTACTACCTGAAGAAAAAGCTTGTGAAATCCTCTATGATGCTTGACCTGTGGGTACAGTGCACGTCTGTGGAGAGATCCTATTTCTGATGCTTTAGAAGCACACGGATACTTCTCCCTTTCTTCCCAAGAAATGTGAAATAGGCTCACAATGCCTATAGCAAATTAATATCTCTATCTGTTGCTACAATAAGCAAAAAGATGCTCAAGCTGCACTTGAGCTCAGAAAGAAATCGATGATGGAGGGAAGTTGGGTTCTTTCAGGCTTGCTTGCTCTGCCAACTTGTCTGCAGCTGAATAGGATGACTTGCAGAGTGGTGCTGGTGTTTTTCACCACGGAGAGGCAAAGAGAGGTTTGTTCCTGCCTCAAAGGGCCCTTGCTGTGAGCTACTACTGCTGGCAATCAGCTCTCTGCAGTAGGTGTTTGTTAACTGACTTTTATCCCAGTCCTCTGCATAGGACAGCATGATTACTTCAGTCAGAAAAGGGGCAGACAAAGGAAATAACAAAACATGGCAAAAAAAACCAGGAAAAGTATTGAGGTTGTTAAAGATTAAAAAGAGGCTTTTAATTGTGTTATGAAAATAAAAGTGCATCTTATAATACCACTTAGTTAAAAAGTGACCATGGAAAACAATTAATACGTTTGTGCTTCTTTCTGTTATTATTTGAATTATTTTAAAACTACTTTTTCAGTTCTGGGGGTGGAGAGGGGATTAAAATAATCTATGGATCTAAGTGTATGATCTTCTTCAAAAAAATCTGTCATAGTTTCCTAGTAGGAGTTCTGATATTGTATTAGATTGACAAATGTTTAGACATACCATTCTTTAATTATAAAACTTCAAGCGCTTTTAATCCTCCCAGAATTGTAATCAGGAGAGGTTGCAATCAATTTGTGTTGTTCTTGTAATGATACATGGGATTTTAATTTAAATTGGTAACTCATTCCTCCAATCACTTGAAAGAGAAGCTGGCAGCATGGTCAATTAAATCCAGACTTCTGTAAATTATTTTTATTGCTCATCATTCATGCAAAAGCACCTTGATGTATGTAGGCAATAGCCTACTAGGCTTTGGGGATGTGGATTTTAATCACTGCAAATAGCCAAGGAATTTAATGACTTAATGACAAGTCCACCTATTTTAATGGGAGCTGTGTGCTAATTAGTGAATACAGGTAGTTTGTCAGCTTTTAAAGATACATTAATAACTAGCTTGCATTTGCCCTTTGGGAATATGAATAATTGACAATGTTGGCATCCAAATCAGCTGAATTGTGGAAAGTGGAACGACTCTGGAGATTAAGAAAATGTTATAATTTTTATTTTAAGAAAACAAAACCTCAGAGTTTTATGTTCAGTTGAACAACAATTTAAAAAAAATCTCCATTTGGACAAATCTAAAATACTTCATTTCAGGTATTAATTTTAAAACAGCAGTGAACTAATGGAAAGTTTACTGTACTGTTGGAGAGCAGGAAGCCACCTTCTTGTTCCCTTTGTCCAGTAACTGGAGAGGTTAGAGAGGTCAGGTTAGAGGTAAGATTTGTGACAAGACTCTTTCAGGGTCTGATGGCTTTTGCAGAAGAGATCTAGGAAGATTAACTAACTGGGAAGATACAGGAAAACTCTGGTCTCTGAATTTCTCTACCAGGATATAGAATGGTCATTTTCAGTAGGCAAAAAATGAAGTCAAGTTGTAGCTTTTCCATGAAAATAAAATTGATTCACATTTTCAGCTGTCACTTTTACATATAGATGTGTTCATATCTATAGGTTTATTATCAGAATACAGCAGATACTGGAAATTTCCCCTTTATTTTGATTAGTTTTTAGGTAATAGATTGCTTGGAATGTTCTTTGTCTTTTGTCATGTACGTCATTCCAGCATATCCCAGAACACCAGTCTCCATTGTGGCTAAGACGCTGTTTTCTTTCTGAAGTTTTTCTTTCTTTCTTTCATAGAAACACAAAATGGTTTGGGTTGGAATGAACATTGAAAGATCATCTATTCCAATCCCACTGCCATGGTTGCTCAAAGACCCGTCCAAGTGGGTCTCAAGTCTCTTCACCTTTGAGACTTGAACAGGGCTTCAATTCTGCTCACCTTTTTTTGATTTTGTTTATGAATCTGTGAAAACTATTTCCCATAAGGATTTAATGGAATTTGTCTACTGAATACTGAATTGACTCCAACCGAAATCAAGTGAAAAGTCCTTACAGAAATTTAGAAAGCCATTACAGAAACAATATTGATTTTAGAGTAAAGTTTGGCAAATTTGAAAAGCTGTAACCCAAAGTAATTTGTGCTGCTTGCTGATCCTCAGATTATTCTCTTTGTGGCTTATCTCGCTGCTAGGAAGTTTGTTTGTATTACTTCTAAGATGAGTTTGTTCTTCATGCAAATCACAGGCAAGCATAAATATTCAACGCTTTAGGCTTGCTTTTACAGTAGTTTGTCATTCAGCGCTGCAACCAATGAAGATATCCATTATATAGGAAAATATAATCTGAAGTAATTATTCTTGGAATCTTCTCCTACAGTATTTATTAAATATTTACAAGAAGCAGTTAGCTTGTGGGGGTTTTTTTTCTTGTTTTTAGAACAGAATGGGAAAGCAGAGGGGGAAAAAAGTGTGAAGGCTTTTCCAGCACTGAGTGTGCATAGCATTTTTGAGGGGCAGATAAAGGCTATGTTGCTGAGAAAAATCTTCCTGATGAAAAATGATTTGAGGGTAGTGTTTTTATAAGAATGTATATGGAATGAAGTAAAAAGAGTTTAGAGTTTTTTATCCAAGCATCCAAGACAGAGTGCATGTAAGATTTGAACAAGACCAGGAGCCTCTGTTGATCCTGAAGCAGTCCTGCTTGCTGACATTAGATGGATAAAGATACTGCTAGTGTGGAGTAAATTACTCAGGAAAAAAAAATAGTCAGCAAGAGGGCTAAAGATTCTTGAGGTTCTGGTGGAACTGTCTTGAAAATCTGTGGAATATCAGCTATATTGTTGATCCTTTATTGAATGCTCTACTTTTACTTTTGTTGTATTGCTTTTTCACATTATAGAAATACTGTTGCCATTCACCCTCATTGGTTCTTAGAGACTGTTGCTGTCAGTATTTTATTTTATATTATTTTATTTTCTATGATGTCATCACTTAAATGTACTACCAAGGTGAGTAAATTGTTATAGCATCAAAATATAAAAAAGCAGGATATTATTTTAGATGGTGAACAAAGCAGTAGACAAATATAGTCCTGAGCAACCAATCACCTGCTTTTTATGGACTCCTTTAAAAATAAAATAGTTCTAGTCACTCTTTTCAAAAAATATATTTGGGAATATAATCTCTAAAGCAACAATAAAAAGCAAAACCAGAAAGCAACTAACAGCCACTATGATAGTTATTATTTCTCTCCTTTAGGTTTCTGCCTCTGTATGCGGTATTGGAGCAATGCATTTACTTCAGAGCAAGAGGGATAGTGGGGTCCTGAGCACAGGAAAGGCAGTGACCTGTTGGAGGGAGTCCAGAGGAGGGCCACCAGAGGGAATGAGCACCTCTCCTGTGAGGAAAGGTTGAGAGAATTGGATTTTTCAGCCTGGAAAAGAGAAGGGTTTGGAGTGACCTAATTGCAGCCTTCCAGTACCTGAAGGGAACTTACAGAAAGGATGGAGAGAGACTATTTACAAGAGCATTTACAAGGCAAGATAAGCAGGATTGGATTCAGATCAAAAGAGAATAGGTTTAGATTAGATATTAGGAAAAAAATTCTTTGCTGTGAGGGTGGTGAGGCACTGAAACAGATTGCCTGGTGAAGTCGTGGATGCCCCATCCCTGGGAGTGTTCAAGCCCAGGTTGGATAGGGCTCTGAACAACCTGGTCTAGTTAAAGTTATCCTTACCCATGGCACGGAAATTGGAACTAGATGATCTTCAAGGTGTCATTTCAACCCAAACCACTCTATGATTCTATGGTGATTCTATGATTTAATGGGACACAACAGTAAATTTGAAGTGGAGCTGCTTTGTGTTATTCCCGTCTTTGAAACTGTCTCACCAGCTGAGGAAAAACTATGTTCCTCTGTTTTTCCAGTTTGTTGAAACTGTTGAAGTCTCATAGTGCTTTCTCATCCATGTAACAGGGCTGCAAGGAGCTATTAATGCTACCTGGAAGCATCATAACAAGGATGAGTTGTTATGCCTACCATGCCTGTCCAAAAATTATATTCCACCTGCTCTCTTGGAAACCTATTTTTAAACTTCACAATGAACAAAAAAGTAATTGTAAGGTTCACAAAAATGAAGATGGGAAGAGTTGCCTTCATGTGGGAGAATTTTGCAGCAAGAACACCTGGGTTGTAGATCTTACCTTTCACCTCAAAAAATCAAAAGTGTTTAGAAAATATGGTGCATTTGTGTGTAGTCGAAGAAGTGAATACTGAAGAAGTGAATGTTGTTTAATAGCTGTGAGTGTGGAACAGCATGCAGGAAGACAGTGCCACTGTTGTTGAAGGCCACCAATGCAGTTATGTGGAATAGGAGCCTCTTTGTGAGAGCCATTCATTTCCCTGTAGATTTTCTTTGTCCTTGTGCTTGTTTCCTCAGATCAGCAGATTGGTAAATCTCCGCTTCAGTGCTCGCCCGTGCAGCAGCAAATCAGAAGCCCAGTAAGACAGGAAATCAGAGATCTATTGCATATTCCTGCTCACCAAATGAATACTTGTTTTGTCAGTTCCTAAACAGACAAGGGTGGAGATTCTCAAGCCTCTCCACTTTACAGTGCTCCATATCCTATACTCTTAGGAACTTGAATATCCCTTGCTGCCTTGGGCATTTAAAACATGGAGAAGAGATTGCACCAGTCTTTTATATAGTTGAAGACAATAAGGTTTTGTTGGAACTGTTATGCTTCAAATTAACATCTCTTCCTTCATTCGACTGCTCATTCACTCTGTCCCAGTAAATTTTATATCTTCAGTTTCTGTGATCCTACTCTATGTTTTTTATGTTCCCTTTGAACTTTCTGACAGACTGTGTCTATCTTGGTATCATGCTTGAAAGTAGGTCTCAAAATAATTTTCTAGGTGAGTCCTTACCACTGTCTCGTAGAAGAAAAGGATTTTTTCATGTACCCTTCTTGCTTGTGTAGCTGACAACAGAGACCTACATCTGGAAATTTACATATGTTCTAAGAAATATCATTTTGTTTTCCTCCACCACATTTTCCAGTTTTCAAATTAATTATCTATTCTTATTATGTCCTTTAGTTGCTTAAAGCCACTTCCAGGTGGATGTCATGTGGTTATTATTTTTTTCCATGTGTGTGTATTTATCTTTTTTATGGTTAATAAAACTATTATATAATTATGAATCAAGATTAGACCTCAATGGAACCTTGCCTGATTTGGCCTTTCATTTAATTTTTTGGTCATAATCTACCAAGAGGCAAATATAATGAAGTAGTTTTCCATTACTGCTTCTTCTTACCGTGTTCATATGCGTCAAAATCCACCTTAGTTGAAAAAACATAGGTATTTGAGGGAAGATGGAATGGCTTTCCTGATAACCATTCCATTTCCTTCTCAGTTAAAACCTCCTTAACTCTATTTTCTCCTCGAGTTAGCAGAGGATGTTTAACAGCAAAGTATACTCGTACAATATTTTAAAAAACTGAAAATGTAAACTAAGGGAAAATTTTTTTTTCTTCTCTCAACGTACTAAATCTAGCTGGGATTTTTTTTTTTTTGCTATCATATTTTTTTTTACAGAGTTTAAAAAAAATAAACGCATATTTGTTTTGAGTCTTACTGAAAGGAAGCTATTCAGCAAAAACATTTCAGTATGAAAGGATTTTCATTTGGCTAACACTTCCACTTAAGTGGGAAAGTGAATACAGTTGGCAAAAAGAATTCAACGCCTACTCAACCCATTAACTGGTGCTAACAGACTTGTCTGAAAGAGTTCTTTCTGTGGATAAATGCATAACAGCCCCTTGCATAATTCCCTAGGCTGTGTATGGTGAAGTTCTATTCATATCATTGTAGTGTGCCTGTTGCCAAAAAAGCTGAGATACTTCCAAGAAAGTGACAGCAATATGATCTACCATCTGACACTGTTTTTTGCTTTCTTTTTTTTTTTTTTTTTCCTTCACAAGGAGAAAAACTTGCATGTGACATTTTCTAAGGGGAAAAAAGGTATGGTATGCTCAGTAAAAACATTTTGTGTCCACAACAAAGACTTCTAATGCAGCCTCACACAGTTACTACTCAATTCAGTCTAAATCTGTCTAAGATGTCAGGGCAGTGTGGGACCTTCATTTATCAGGTGTAGAGTATTTGGCTTGGACCACTGAACGTGGAACTTTACACATAAATAAAATGTGTCCTTTTTTCCTTAATCTGGATTTCATACGTGCTTCTCCTTTCCAATAACCAAAATCAGCCTTGTGGAGAATTCTCAGCAAGAATACTTGTTTCTAAGCTACCCCTAGGCATTTCCAACACTCAAATTCTTTTGCTTGTATTTCATCTGTCTCCTGCAGCCATATAGTCTGTTTAGTGGTTCTGTCAACATGCTGCTTCAGTTGATCTAACTACTTATTTTTATGCAAAGCTTTCACATGTAGCAGTTTTCTACAGATAGAGGGAAGTAATGCATGAGATTTGCCTTCCATTAACAGTTTACAATAGACGATCAGCCTTGTAATAGCCCCATGTGATAAACCAATTAAGATAAACCTGAGAAACACAGTTGTAAAGAATATTTTTTTCCTGATCCTTCTGTGGACAGATTTTTACCCAGCCTCATTTTCTTTTGCCTCATTTTCTAGGAAGCAGACTGAAATTCATGTTCACCATAATCTGTTATTGAAAAATCCTCATTTAGTGCCTCCATCAAAGCAGATTTGATCCCATGTGTAAACCATTGGTCTGGGCACTTTTTTTGTGTTCAGATTTATGTGTCAGAGTGAGGTTTTAAAACCCCCACAGCCCTCCTGCCCCACAACAGCCTACCAAACTATGACTTTGTCTTTAAATACGGAAATATAATCATGGCATCTCTGTGGACCTTGCATCTGCTAGAAAAAAAAATATTGAGTTGTTTATCAAACTCTTTCAGCACCACTGATGCTGAGGAAGAAGTTCTCTATGTCATTTCAGCTTGTGGGCTGTTTTGCAAAACTGGAGAGAATTTTTACTTTTTTTCTTTTTGGTTTAGTGTAATCAGATCAATAAAGGACAATGCTAGTAATGTTCCATTTAGAGGCTTTGCATGGAACTACTGCCAAAACAACTCAAATGTGGATGTATTTGTTTCAAACTGTTTTAGCTAAAACACAATTTCCACTTGTATGAATGCATTTCAGTTAAGACAGCTATGAACTGGTCTGAGAAAGTGAAAGTCATCTTAAACCTGCTCCTGTATTTTATCAGTGTAAATGGTTCTTAAACTGAAGCAGGCCTGCTCTCTTTTATGACTTATCCATCATATCCAGATGGCTCATTTGAACTGCATGTGGGGTTGCTATGTTCTACAATGCAGGGAAAAATTCTTTGCTGGAGATTTTCCCACAGCTTTGTGACAGTGAGAAGACAGTATAACACAAGGCAGGTTATTCCTGTGCCACTTTAGTAACGAGAAAATTCTGCCTGGAGGAGACTTGCTGTTACAAAAACACCAGTCACGTTTAGTGAATGGGGTCAGAATCTCTAGATAGATAAGCGTTTTGTATCTGCAGGAACCTGAGGGTGGCTTGGAAAATAACTTGCACTACATGAAATATGTCCTCCACAGTGAGTCCCATACAGTGAAGGGTGTATAGCAGGCTGCTGTTTCTTGATCTTTTTTCCCACTTGTTGCCTTCTTGCCTGTAGACAGTCCACAAGCTGTGACAGCAGCAGTCATCTTCCTGTGTGCTTTCTTGATAACATAAGAGTTCTGACCTCTCAGACGAGTGCGCTCATCAACACAGATGTTGATGATGATGACATCACTTCTCAGCAGCTTGACTTATAATCTGATCGCAAACATAAAATTCCTTCCTTAAAGTCCAGAAGCCACTGTCATCTTTCCCATTGGAAATGGGGTATGTCTGTCTGTGGCTGCTGCATTCCTAGGCAAAGTATGAAAAATACTTTCAAACCCCTCCCTGCAACTGGTTATAATTGCTCTCCTCATTACTGTTCTCCTCATAATGTGCTGCCTTTGCCCTTGCTTCCAACTAATAATCAATGCTTACTGATGGAGGTTAAATGTGATTGCTGAAAGAAATAAGTTATAAAGAGCATAAGCTAGTTGGGTTCATACTGATATAATAAAGGCAATTACACTTAAGAGATCAGAATCATTGAAATGGCAGCAGAAGTAACTCCGGACTCGGGGGCTCAGTAGGAAGTTTAAATGCCCTGTTTTGGTTTTAGTTTTGAATGGATTGTTTCAGCAGAGTGGATTATAAGTGCCTTCTACTGGGAGAGCAATTAAAATGAACTGGTCAAATAAGTTGGAAGTAATGACATGAGTAAAAAGATGACAAATTTTGTTGCAGAATGGTCAGAAGGGAGATGAAGAGTGATTTACCATATTAAAGGATTTAAAAGCTACTGAAACTTTAAAGCTACATTGTCGTAACAGATTTTATTTGTGCGTGTGGATTCAAGTGGACTGCTGCCAGACTAAATGTAAATCTGTGGGAAGTTCAAAAGATTTTAGATCTTGCACACGTTGTTTCATAGTAAATTACATGTGATTAGGGGTCAAGTTATCAAGGTCCATCATTTCAGAAAGTAAAAAAGCACCAAACTGAATGGAAATATCTGTAGATTTTCAGTTCCCAGTGTTTCGTTGACAGTTAGGAACTACATAGTCTGAAAATATTAGTGGGAAGCTGGACCCCTTTTTAGAGATCTAGGTGATAGCAATAGATAGACATCATAGCAGTACCACGTCTTGTGGTCACCCTTAGGTCAGTGTGTGCAGTATCAAAGTCATTCTGCCCTTACATAATGGAAAATATTAATGCTTTAGAGAAAGATATAAATATGATAATGACATCAAAGAAGAATATTAGTGTTTGAATTTCCCTCTTGGTTGTAATCTGGACAATATTTCCAGTGCCTAGAATAGAGGAAGGGAGAAGTTGTGAGATAATGCATCTTGACTCAAATGCTTATCAGAGTGCTACTTGTAAGTAAATCTACGTAAGTCTGTTATGTGCTGAAGATAATTCCCCACTCAGTTTGTAAGTCTCCCATTGCCCCAACAAAAGTTCTTTCCATTCGCACACTTCTGCTTTTGCAGAGGTTTTCCAGGCTGAAATGATGAAGTGGTGAAGAAAATTATTGTACAGTGAATGCAGCAAATAATCAAATCTAGAATCTTCCTATGCCTGTACTGCTGCATTTGGCAAACTCCATTCTCAGTGTTTTACAGTTCTGGTTGTGATATGTGTGTTTTCAAACCCTGCAGGGTCCTGCACGAATATCAGCTGTTTGTATGCAATGGAGAAGAGAGCACTGCCAGAATTTGCTTCTCTTGTACTTTCTACCTGTGTGCTACTAATGGGAACTTTAGTCTGTCTACTCTTTCTGTGATAAGTTTTATTCTTCCATCTTATCACTGTCTTTATTTAATTTTTTTTCTTGTCTGCCCCTAATCTTGGCCCAGGCTTAAATGGAATTTTTTTGCTTGTTTCCTTTACTGGCATTTGTAGTCCCTGTAGGGGCTTCTAGCCAATTAGTCTCTCAGAATACAGCTGTTAGGTAGAAGAAGAGAAGATTCTCCAATTTGCCTCCTTGTGTCAAGACAAGAAGAGGCAACCTTGCAGGGGCAGTTCCTCACCAAGAGCAACAATGCTGTCATCACAGATGATAAGTAAATTCATACTTATTCCTCAAGGATCACTCCTAGATGCAATTTACTGTAAAAATACCAGATATAACTCCAATGATCTTTGTCAAACTCAATTTTGCTTCACTCCCAGTAGATATATTTCTGTGTAATCTTTTGTAAAATAGCTTTTTTACTGCTTTGTACTAGGAATTGCAATTTGTTGATTGTATGTATATCTTCTTTGTCAAAATTAAAAAATTAGTATGATCCAAAGAAGAGAGAAGATTTTTGTCAAATTGATCTGTAGGTCAAGATCTACAGCAGTGCAAGAGCAGAGGTTGCTACCAGAGATTGTTTGCCTTTTTGGGGTGCAGAATAGTTTGGTGTATTTTTTATCTACATCTATTTTTTCTCTATTTTTTATAGAACATCCCACAGAAAAGGTTTATGCAGGAAAAATTAAGGCATTAAAACCTAAGCAGTATTGTTCTTGGTCATATTCATGTGCAATGCCAAACTCCCCAGAGATGCAATATTGTTGTGAAAAGCATGCTTTTCATGAAAAAGTGTTTTCAAAATAAAAGTTTGTAGGGGGCTAGAGCCAATTTTTTCCTACTGATGGGTGGATTAACCAATCATTTAAATGTCTTTAAAGACTGCAAAGAATGTTTTTGGTAAGGGTTTTCACCCCAGACAGTTTTTTCCAAGTGTACACCAGACCTCACAAATGAAAGCTCAGGATAATCCTAATGAACCGTGGTCAGTACAAGGGCACTTGAACTTGTGTCAATGTGTGTTTGTTCTTTGAGATGTCATGGTGAAACATCCAGTCCTTTCCAGAGGTAATACCTGTGAATCCATGACTTCAAAAGGAACAGCCACGTTGAACTAAAATTAGGCCTCTACTTAAACATGTACTAAATTGAAACTTAAAGCTAATGTTCTATACAAGTAACAGTACTCCAGTAAAATAATGACTCTTTCTTTACAATTGCATTCACTCAGCTCAGTGGGAGTATCTACACCTTTATCGCAGGCAATCCATTTTTAGAATGATTTTTGCAAGCATTAAATTTTCATAATAAGCTCATTGCTGGACTATATGTACTGATGAGAAATCTTGACACTGCTTCTGGACTCTATCCTAATAGAAGCTGTACATTTCACTGAGCCGGATGCACTTGCAGCTAAGTAAGAGTCAGGTAGTTCTGGCAGTGTACCTTGGTCACAAGAGAGAGGTGGCCAAGATGTAGAATTCAAATGGTGATGTTGAAGTTCACAAAGTATGTTCACGCTAGTGGGTGAAAAAGTTTGACAGGATTGCCTCTCAATTCCCATATGTATCCAGTGCAATAGCAGTGATTATACTTTATACTGTTTCGTTTGTCATTCAGATTCCAGTTTAGTTCTAATTTCTGATTCTGCAAAAATACCTTCATGCTTTGGAAAAATGACACTGCTGCCCTTCTCCCAGTTTTCCAGTGAAGTAAAGTTAAATTTCAGTCTAATTTTTAGAGCCTGTCTTCAATGGATAACTGCGTACAAGACTGTGTACAGACTGTGACTGTCTCTAGATAAAATGTTTCCAAAAAACATCTAGAAGGCTTTTGTGTAGAGATAGTATTGTTTGTATCTGAAGTGAGCTGGTGTTTCTGCAGTACCATATTTGTTCTTCCAGGTTCTGTTGAATTTCTTGTATGAGGATGGGCAAGTCACACTCACCCCAGGACAAGCTTTCCAGAGCAGGGTCTCTTCTCTCTGTATTTATACAAGAAGAAATTAACGTCTAACAAGTCCCCAGTTTTGTGATGGGATTAATGCAGCTTTAGCATTTAAAATAACAAACAGATTTATATATGTAATAATCTCATTTTAACCCTGGATAATTGTACCAATATGGCTTTTTTTTTTACAAGACCTTCAGTTAATTTTCTTTTTTTAAGCAAATATATGTACTGTCTGAGTTCACTGCCAGTATTTTCAATGACAAAGCCTCAGCAGTGATGAGTAGAGAAGGATCAGCTGCCCTGACTTACTGGCAACATTCCTCCTTATGCAGCCCAGGACATCCATTAACCTTCTCTGCAACATGAGAACATTGGTGGCTCATGTTCAACTTGGTGTCTACAAGGACCCCGGGGTCTCTCTTGCAAAGCTGCTTTACAGCTATGTGGCCTCGTGGCCTCTAGCATGTTTTGGTGCTGGGGTTGTTCCATCCCAGTTACAGGATTTTGCACGTCTCCTTGAGAACTTCATGAGTATTGTGTTGGCCCACTGCATCAGCTTTCCATGCCACTGATCACCACCAGCTTCCAACCTACCCCACTGTCTGCTCCTCCAGCCCATCCTTCATCAGATTCTCTATGGGAGAATCTATCTTATGGGATTCTATCTTATGGGATACAGCTGTCAAAAACTTTACTGGTATCTAGATAGTCAATATTCATTGTTCTCTCCTCATCTACCACGCCAGTCATTTCATGATAGAAAGTTATGAGATTGGTCAAACATAACTTCCCCTGTGTCAATCCATGCTAACTGCTCCCAGTCACTTTCTTGCACTTCTTATGTCTAGAAATTGTTTCCAGGATTAGCTGCTCTGTAATCTTCCCAAGGATCAAGGTGAGGCTGGCCAATTTGTAGTTCCCTGGTTCTTGCTTCTTCCCCTTCCTGAAGATAGAGTACCATTTTCTTTCCTTGGGTTCCCAGGCAAGTCTCCTGGTTGCCATGATTATTCAGAGATTATTGAGTGGCCTCGTAATGATATCAGCCAGATCCCTCAGCACCTGTGAGTGCATCCCATCAGAACCCATGGACTTACCTATGTCCAGTATTTTCTGACCTTACCTCTGAGTCAAGCTAATCATGTTTGTTGCAAATCCATGGATATCGTATGTCAATGAAAACCTCTGCATTTCTTGAAGGACTCAAAAAATTGTTGCATGTCTTCTAAGTCATAAAGAAAAGTTTGAAGGGACTTTAGAATCCTGTGTCTACATCTGGGCTGTAGTTTCTCCATAATGTGTTTTGGGAAGGGAGGAGTGGGGGGAAAAAGAAGTGAAGGATTCAAGAAAGGTTTTTTTGACTTGGATTTCTATTTTCAAAACATTTAAGAGCAACAAATGCTCTTAATAACTAATAATGAAATGTATGTCTGTTAATGTATTTAAGCATTTAACATAACATCAAATTCTGTGCCAGACCTTACTTATATTGTGAAACTTCTGAAGTACAGGCTAGGATTTTAGCAAAAACATATGTGTAACTACTGCATTCTAATAAGAAAACTGAAAAGCCCTTAAGAGAGCATTACATTTGGAAAACTGAATTTCATAGAGCCATAGGATAATATAGTTTAGAAGAGATGCCAGGAGGTCTCTAGTGCATTCTTTTGCTCATAAGCAGGGTCAGTTGTCAGAGCAGATGGGTTTGCTCAGGGCTTTCCACTCAGTTCTTGCAAACCCCCATGGGTGGAGGTGGAACAACCTGCCTGGGCAGTTTGCTCAGCTGCTCGACTGTCCTCGCTGTGAAAAAGTTTCTTCTTATATACAGTTGGAAGCTCTCTTATTTCAACTTATGCTTGTTGCCTCTCATCCTCCTACTGTGCAATGTTAAAAACCCCCATAGAATACCAGTTTGGAAGGGGACCTCAAGGATCATCTGGTGCAACTTTTCATGGCAAAAGTATGGTCTAGAGAAAATGGTTCAGCACCCTGTCCAGAGGAATCTTAAAATTGTCCAACACTGCGGAATCCACTGCTTCTCTGGGGAGATTATTCCAACAGCTGATTTTTCTCATTGTCAAAAATTTTCCCCTTGTGTCTAATTGGAATGTCCCCAGAGGTAAGTTGTACCCATTACCCCTTGTCTTTTTCATGTAACTCCTTTTAGAAATGGGGTCTCCATCTCTTTTTGTAGGCATCCTTTAAATACTGGGACATGGTATTAAGGGCTTCTGTAAGGCTTCTTCTCTCAAGGCTGAAAAAATCCAGTTCTCACAGCCTTTCCTCATATGACAGGCCTCTTAGCCCTTTGATTATCCTAACAGCCCTCTTCTGAACCCTCTCCAGTCTATCGTACAGCAGGGAGAAAAACTGAGAAAAGACCCTTGCTTTGCCTTCTTGTTAAGTTGCTGATAGGTCCTGTTTGTTTTCTGTTAGATCCCTCTGAAGCTCTCTCTTCTCCAGACTGAAAAAGTCTTGTTCTCTCAGGCTCTCCTTGCAGGGTCAGCACTTCTGATCCCTGATAAACTTGGTGGCCACTCTTGGGGCCTTAATAACTTGCTTAAATAGATTGTGGTCTTTCTTGTAGATGATGATCCAAAACTGAACATCGTATTCTAGATGCAGGCTAACAAATGCCAAGGGAGGGAAGAAAATTACTTTTCTTAGCAATTTTTGTTCTGCTTTAATGTTTGATTTTCTGGTGAGGGCAAGGGAGATGTTGATCCCTACCCCAAAGGAATAAGTGAATCAAAGGCCCTGTATGACAGCCAAAACTTTAGTTTCTAGTCAAACATCTAGTGAAACCAACAAAGCAACATTCTGCTACACTCCTTTCTGCACCTGTACTGTCAGCACAGATGTACTGCTAGAAGGTTATAATGATGTTTCTTGGCTATCCAATGCTATAGAAACAGGAAAGGATGACAATAGAAAAAGCTTGCAGTATGAACTCTACAAGGAAAAAAGTTACTTTAGTTTCCTCCTTGTCCTTTCTATCTTACTATTCATTTGTTGTGTCCTTTGTAGATAAATTCTCTGGAGTTCCCAAAAATCTATCAAATCCTTGAACCATTAGTATGCGGTTACCTTCAAAGATGGATATTTGAAAATTCTTGCTGCTTCTTGTTTTGAAGATGTATTAGATATTTTATCACATTATTTCCGGTGGACTACAAGTATGCTCTATTAAAGGGCAATGCTGGAACTTTTGCCAGTCTCAGAATCATTGAAGTGAGAGGAAAGGATGATTTCTGTTATTAAAAGCAGTGCCACACTTTCCAAAATGCCCTTCAGATTCCTTGTTTAATTACACATTTCTCATATGGATTTCAGTTTCAGGAAAAAAGTAAAAGTTGCATAAGTAATGCACTAATTAGTCATTCTATCTGAGGTAAAAATTCAAGGTATTTTTGGGTATTCTCTTCCCTCTGAAACTTATAAACATAGTTCGGGATTGTTTTAAAATCTTTTGGTCTCTGAACAGTGAGCACACTGTAATGTGGTCCATTAAACCTAGGAAAGATTGTTGGATTGTTATGGGAAGCTGGAAAGACAAACAAAAGTCAAGGAAATAGTGTGCATTATGAGAGAAGCATTTGAAAATTAGTTTGAAGAGAGGACATGTTTTTGTCTGTATCTTCTACAGCAAGCAGCAGAAAAATGCCTCATCCTCTTGTAGACAATATGAAATCCATTGATGTGGAAAGCAGCTAAGGCAGAAAATTGAATATGTCATAGATTGTAACAGAGGGAAGTTCAAACAGCCTGTTTGGATAATAGACTGCCATAAATACATCAATGGAAAGCATGCCAGCTGAAATTACAGAGGATTTTCTCAGTCTGAGAAATGCATATTCCAAAGATTGTTTTTGGTCTAATGCTTTCTATTGCAGGAAGACCTACCTGGTGAATTCAAACTACATTTGTAATTCCATCAGAACTTGAGAATATTTAGAATATTAGTAGAATACTTAGCATGGGATATTCAGACAGACACTTTCCCTTTTTACATGTTATTACTTTCCTTTCTGTCTTTGTCCTTTTTTTCTGCCCTAGTTTTTAAACAGTTTATCTTATTTGTTTTTAACATCCCCTTTCTTTTCTGATTATTTTTTCAATGCTTCAAAAAGATGAAATGGGGAAGGGTCTGGAATGTTTGATAATGTGGTGACAAGCAAAACTGAACTTGGGCCTCTAAATACTGCTAGAAGACATAAATATATTAAATTGCTTGGGTTTTAAGGAATAATTGCTGGATTACTGTTTTGGTAGTTATGTAGATATACTTACCACCACCTCCCAAAAATGCACATACACACACATACATGCACATATAGAAGTTGAGTTCCCTCCTATGGATGAAGATGACTTTTAACCCATGTGGATGAAATCTTCAAACAGGCTAATGAAATCATCAGAAACTCTGGGAATAATATTCAGTGACTTAAAAATAAGTAAAGAAACAAAACTTGTTATACATTACTTTAATGGAGATTGTGCATTTGGTTTGCTAGGATTTGAAACTACTTTTGTGGGTAAAATACGAGGCAGAAGGCCTGGGAAGGGTCTGTCTGGGGTAGTTTGAGGTATTCCCCACTACAAGAACGTGCTGCCCCTTGGATCCTGCAGGGCTCTGTGGAGGATCTCCCTCCTTGAGGAGGTCACTGTGCACTTGAAAGGATGTCCCTTGGCAATGCTGCATTGCAGGGGTCTGCATGCCTTCATGAGGAGGCACTAAGTTACAGCTACGGCTAACGTGACCTTTTTCACATAATATAGCAGAGCAGGCTCCTTGGTTTAGGCTGTGATGAATTAAAGGCATTACTGAAGTGGATGGCAATTCATTTCACTCTGACTTCCAGCCTGCCATCAACGGCTTTATCACTAATGATTTGGTGGGAATGATTTCTTTTTATATAATACCTGTCATTCAAAAACATCCCAAAATGATCTATAGCCTAATTTACTTATTTCTCAGAAATTGCTTCTTTCACTAGTAAAATGCACCTTTGGATAAAAGGTGACAATTCTTATCTAGTCAAAATCTACAGCTCAAAATCTACTTGCTAGAGATAGATGGGAAATCAAGTAAGGTTATAGTATCAGAATAGTTTGGGTTGGAAGGGACCTTTTGATGTTGGCAAAAAACACAACGTAAGTATTTAAACTTACAGATTTAACTAAAGAAGAGTGGGAATTTGGATTTCAGTTCATCAGACTGTGAGATCTCGATGTCAGTAAGAAATGATGAAAACAAGAAAACCCTCTACACAATTGTGAAAAGCTTAAGGCTCCTTTATGGCCTGGGTTTGAAAGAGGAAGGCAAGTTTCTTCTTGACTAGTTTTTTGTAATCACCTTCTGCAGAGGCAGAAATGTGAGCCAATGCAGAATATAGGAAAACCTGCATATGGTAATGTGTGTTTCACATACAGTTGCTCTAGTGATAACAAATGTTAACAGAAGATGTTTCATAGCCAGAAACTTATTTGTTGATAGTGTAATAGTAGGTTGGTTTTATTTTAAATGCTTATTTTTATTTCAGGGTGGTTTTGAGACAAATATTCCAAGATTTTTATATAATGTCCTGATGCATGAAGAACCTTGATGTTTCTACTTCAAACATAGTCACAGAATCATGGGATGACTGAGTGTGTAAGGACCTTCTTAAGATCATTTAATTCTACCCGTTGCACAGCACTTAGTAAACCAGAGCATGTTGTCCAGGGCCATGTCTAGTTGGGCTTTTAGCACATCCACAAACGGATATTCCACAAGCTTTTTGGGAAATCTGTTCTGATATTTGACAACTACTGCAGCAAAAATGTGTTTTCTTGTATTCATATAGAATTTCAACAGTAGCCTCCATCACAAGGTGAACAAACGTATTCTTTAAGTGCAATATTGCTTTGAAAAGTTGAAATGATTACTCTTGTTCTAAGAAATGTCAAGTGAATTCAAAGGAATTTACTGCCTTTTTAGTCAAACCTGAAAGACTTTTTTTTATATGAATTGAAAAAGTTGTTTTAGGAAATAAGAATAAAAACTTCATGGGAAGCATTTTAGGCAGGATTTCAGTTTTTCAAGAATTGAACTCAAACAAGAGTAGCTTAAAACACTGTAAGATAAAAATGTAGTCTTGGGAAATTCTAGTGTAATCTAATGTATTATTGGGAATTCTAGTATTCTTGGGAAATTATTCACTCTGTAGGAGGATAATAAAAGAGACTTCAACAGTGTTCAGATGTGAAGTCCCCTCTGAAAAATGAACAGCAACAATGATAAAATCATAATTGTTTGGATACTGGCTATGCTTATCATGTTAGAAGTGTGTTGGAAAGCCTGCTGAACTACTTTGAAAAGTACTGGGAACCAAATAGAATGGTTTTTTTTCTATGACGTGATCTCCCAGGAATGCAGAGCTTTTGCAAAGGAATCCACTTGTTTAGTTGCCTGAACATTATGGGTGCTAACTGCAGCTATGAAGTTTGTAAATACTGGTTTGTGTGAATTTTATTTTTCGACTGCCCTTTGTACAGTGGTAGAAGACTGAAATATTGTGTCTTCTTGGAACATTCGCTGTTTTTTGGCACCAGTAAAGATAATAGTGAAAGTAATCTTCATTAAGACCTTGATTTCACATTGTGGGCAAGTGAAAGAGTGCATGGAAAGGTGTGTGGTAGGAAATAATGTGTTACGAGTGATGGAGTGTGAAAAACAATTTCATCACAGATTTATTCAATATCCATATCAAGGGAAAAACCACATCTGACAATCCTACATCTGAATTAATCCAGAGTGTTGGATCAGTTCTACTTATTTTCTGTGTCTTTAGACAGTGCTTTTTCAAATTTAATTGCCTGCAGTTGGGCTATCAAGGTTTAACTCCAGCAGGCAACTAAGCCGCACACAGCAGCTCACTCACTCACCTCAGTGGGATGGGGAGAGAATGGGAAAGGTAAAAGTGAGACACTTTTTGGGTTGAGGTCAAGACAGTTTAATAGGTAAAGTAAAAGCTGTGCATGCAAGCAAAGCAAACCAAGAAATTCATTCACCAGTTCTCACGGGCCATCTCTAGGAAAAGAGGGCTCCATCACACTCACTGGACCCACTGACCAATGCACAGGTGGTCCCCGAGCAGTGATCTGCACCTGTTGTTATTTAAAACCGATTTAGACAGCTACAGAAAATAAGTAGCCTGATTGTCTGGACACATTGAGCCCTGTACCTATTATTACTGAATGAATTTTTATTGTATTTTTCCTTCATCAGTTCTGTAAAAAGTTGCTAGAACTTTTCAAACAAGACATTAGCAAAAGGTTTCCAAATAGTTTATGTGTTTATTTAATGTTTACCCAGGTTTTGAAATTATGAAATGGAAGATAAACTAACTTAAAGCAAAACTCAAACCCCCATACCATCTGGACTGAATCCGGAATTTGTAGGTTTTACCCTTCTAAAATGTTGTTTTGTATTTTACTCTTAAAAGTTGTTCAAAGAGAACCTGACCTTTTTAGAGAAACCAATTATGTTTAGAAATCTCAGCCAATATTTGGATGCTCTAATAGTTCATATTGTTAAAAAACATTTTGGAAATATTGACCCTTCTGTAATGCACTGTCAGCTGTAGGAGCTGTAAGGTTTCATGCTGACTTACAACAGCTGAAGTTGCACAAAATTATGCATTATGCTGGTTTTCATTATCATATTTTATGTGGGTGTTTTTTTTTCCCCATCAAGAAGTCCAGGTAAATACCCAAAATAAGACAGTTTTGAAAACAATGTATGAAGGGCTTTAGAGTGCACATTTTATAAGTAAATAAAAGCTCCTTCTGAATTGTTACGTAATACAAAAGCCTCCTGACTGAGAAAGCAAACAGGATTACTCTTTTCTAATGTATTTTTCAGTAACATTTAAAAACGGGTTCCTTTTCCAAATCATGCTATAAAGAATATCAAGCTACATCTTCTAGAACATGAATTTTAATAGCTTTGCAAAGTTTTGATGTTACAGATTCAGATCATGCTTTACTTTGAACACAGATTGTTTTTACCCAGTCCTGAAGAATGTTATTACTCTTATGGGGACTTTTAACAGAAATAACAGAGAGAAACAATGTAAGTTCGGGAGGAGAAACACGACTTTTCAAGACAACTGTCTAGAAGAGTCCTTTGTGATCTCAGCAGTGACAGCATGTACAGTCTTGTATTATTTATTCTCCTTGTTAAAATGTATTTCATGAGACTCCAGGCCAGCATGATATATGTGAGTAAACTTTGGAAAAAATAGAAGGGTTCCCAACTAAACCTTCACCTTTAAACGAATAAGTACAACACCCCCTCTCAACTCAGTCTTCACTGAGACTCTGGAATCTGTGTAGGACAGTTCTAGAGTGAAATATTTTGAATATTCATCACCAGGGCGATTGTGACACAAAAATTTCCAGACAGTGAGAGAAGTTGGTGGGAGGAGGGACAGGTGGGACTGCTGTTGGAATCTTGTAGAGAAGGTATGCTGCTAGTTTCATCTTCAAATGAATACTTTACCTCCCCTACTTCCTCTGCTTTCCACCCTTAGCACAAGAGATGTGACTGAAATGAAAAAAGCAACTTTGGAAATAAAACTTGTTTAAAATGAGCCAGGAACATCATTGGAAGCTTATGCTGCACACCTACTGTATAGAAGTTGCAGTGTTTATAGGTTCACAGGCTCCTCCCTTTGCCATGCCATTGCCATGCCTTTAGTAATGACTAACATCTGTCGCATGTTTATTCTTTTCCCAATACCCCAAGGGAACAACTGTGTGCACTGACATATATTTTTTTGTTTATTTTATTAAATTTATCCTGCCTACATTTACTGTACGTTTGTTATATGAAGATGTGTCAAAGAAATGCACTTGGAAACTGAAAACTCAAATTGTTATTGCCTTTAGTCCTTTGAAAGATCTCCCCATGACCTTCAACTGTCCCTGGAGCAAGCTCGTTTTTATCAAGGACAAACCTTTACCTTCAGGGTAAAGAGTTGAATTGAATGTTTAAGCTAAGAAATACTTATTTGTATCAAATATTGTAATAGTCCGTGAAACAACTGATAACAGTCCAAATACTCTAGCCAAGAGAAATTAAAAGACAGCACCTCATGATAACTCATAAGGTTTATATAAATACAGCTCCTAGTATAACTAAATTCCAGATTACTCTAAAAAGAAGCAGGGGGAAGAGGAAAAAGAAATCTTAATGTTGGAAAGGCTGTTCTAAAAACGTATTCAGCAATATATTCTATTCAATTCTATATAAACTGAATGTTTTTTTCTAAAATTACATTTTTGACCAATATTTGGTGTTTAAAAGAAACATTTGTGTTCCACTGGAAAATTTTCAGTACACAAATATCTAAATAAATTTATAAACATGAGTTTAAGTACCTGTTTTCAAAGAGAAAGTAGATAAGAGCAAATAAATCATTGTAATGAGATTAAAAGGCAAAGCCCTCAGGAAGACTGTTTGCAATGCATCCTGCAAAGAGCAGGACTTTCTTCAAAAGATTAGCATATGCTGTAATTGTGGTGAAACTGAAAAATAGTGCTGTTGAAAACGTAATGAGTAAAATTCTGTAAGAGATATAAATTCTAACAAAGCAGCTAAATGGACAGAAGCAGAGTAACATCTTCATTTCTCCAGGCTTTATTAAACAAGCATTAAAACCCCCTTAACACAGATTGGCAGAAACAAAAAAACGGTTTGTGTTCAAAGAAGTGAAACCATGTCTTCATAAACCATTAAGGTGATACAAGGTATGACATAAAGTGGAAGTTTTCTGGTTCTTTTCCTGACTACTCATGATTTGTACAGCACTGATGGTGGTTTGGAAGGTATGGAGTAGAGAGAGATTTTCCTTTTAAATGAATATGAATTTTAACCTGTGCCTTGGGGAAGGAAGAAAGGTGGCAGATGAATCACAGTAGTTGTGTTGCTGAGTCTCTCACGGAAGTTTCAACTGAGATTTGATCAACAAGATATGAAAAAACAACATAACTCTAAGAGTGGCATTGCCTACTCTCAGTCTTGTGGTTTCTGGAAATTTCTTGGTGTGTATTGTCCAGCCATCAATAACCCTCAAAGATATTAGCAGACGAGGGCAAAGAAAATATTCAAGAAGCTCCAAACTCCTCTCCAAGCATTTCTTTTTGCTATTCACACTGATTATCTTCATTGCAATTATGCTGGTGCAAAAAAAGAAAAAAAGATAAACAAGATGAGTGATGTTTCTGAACCCAAGTATGTCGCCCTGCCTCAGGAACACCTCTTGCTGTAGTAAGCACTTACCCCAGACTCAGAAGAAACTTTTCCACTGACTATAATGCTCTTTGCATGAGTCATGGAAAGCACAGGGGCTGGGCTACTGGATTGACACCTTGTTTGTCAACTTAAAGCAACCATATTCTGGCTTTAATGCTGTTCAAAGACTACATTATCACATGTCAGCATATTTTTTTTTTTAATACAGCCTTTGTTATACTTTGTGACTGCAAGCTTTCAGCAATCCTCAAGAAGTGAACTGGAAGATATGTTTGGAACATCAGACAACATCAAATGGGTGCTCCCGTGTCATTGGGATCTGAGTGCTGAGCAACATAGGGCTTGCTGACATTGTTAATTGACCATTGTTAGCTAAGAAGAAATGTGGACTGAAATGGGCCAGAACACAAGGTGATACCTCTAGTAAATACTTGGTGAGCATGACCATATTTCCATGAGGTTGCTGGCTGCTTGATCCTTTATCTGTGTAGTAATATCACCATAACATCATCAGTTTTGCTGGGGATGTGTTGTCATAGTTAGGGGTAGCATTTCCAAAGTCTCCCATTTCAGCTGGATGCAGTCCAGTGCACGCAATTTGCATGTGAGTCAATCCCACTACAGCCAGTGGAGAAAACAGGCACTTCTTGAACTTAAAGCACTCTGTAGTCTCTGGCTTTTCTATCAATTCAGAGGCTTATTCACGGTCTAATTTTTCTTAAGTACATGTATTCATCCCTTGTTGCTAGCATTAGTGCACTACTACTCTCATGTTTGAAGCTTGCCACCTATCTGGTTACGTTAATTAGTCCTTTTCCTGCCAGTACCAAATCTGTTTAATTTCTTACTTCTAATTTGCCAGGTGCATTAAGAAGCACTTCAAAGAAGCTCCCTTTTTTGGCTTTCAGAGGATTCTTATGAGTCTGTATAAATGGGAAGCTTTTAAGTTGTAGACTTTGCACATAAAAACACATTAATAGAGTCCCTAATCTTTATCTTTGCACCCTTCAGTCTCCTTAGCTATCATTGTTGTGGCATGCACAAATAGGCTGCCTTAGATGTAATATTTTCTGGGTTATTAACCTCTGCCATTAAATCTCTCTCAGTCGTTTCTCAGTAGATTGTTGCATAGCATAGGAAATAGAAAACTGTGTAAAATATATTGGTTGCCATAGGAAAACATCTGCACTTATCATTTAAAACTTAGTTGGCTTATATTTGCAAATGAGAGGCCTAAAGATTATTTTTGTCTGAAAGTTTTCATCAGAGCTCTGTTCAGAGATCTCGTTCTTCTATCAGAAACATTAGAAATTTTTAATAATATGTTATAACATCAATTTGTATAGTGTTCCCATCTCATAGGATTTTCATGAAGATGGGCTCATATTAACGGGTTTTTTGATGTCACTGAAATGATACATAATTTGAAAGCAACAGAGGTCAAAGAAATGAGAGAACTTAATAGTGGAGAATTGGTTACTTACTCCTGCCCCACTTCAACCCTTTTCAGCTATGGAAGGGTTTAAGAAATGTACCTCAGCACTTCTTAATTTTCCATTTTTAGGATGGAAAGAAACACAAGGAAACAAAAGGATTGTCTGGACTGGTCATATACTATATTTCATTTTAATGCTACATTCAGGTCCAGATTAAAGAAAATCTAAGAATACCAGATTATTGACACAATAGTGGTCTCCCCTATTTCCATTGTGTGGAATAAAAGTAGTGTCCAGTTACTGGAAAAACTGTTGATCATCTCTCTCCCTCTCTTGTGAGGTTGTCACAGGAAACACAAACTCCTGCTGAGTGATTTTACCACCTAAAGAGCTCTTCTTTCTACATCCCTCCAGACACCCAAGGACTTCTTAAACAAACTGTCCCATAGTACTTAGAACAATGATGATAATGCTTTTGAAATAGTCCCAGATTCTAAATAAGACCAACCTTCATAGACAGGTCCTGTGGTTATTTCAGTATCTACTGCACTAATCTTGTGCTTCTCCCTGCTGTGCATCTTCCTGGGGTTGGGCTGCCTACCCCATCTCTGCTTTCCAGCAGGAAGAAAGTGGGACAGATTTCTCCTCTCTACTCTCCTCTGCTCAGGGATGCTCCTTTATCAACACTCCAGAAAGAGCAAATACTCCTGAAAATAAATTTACTGGGGATAGGAGCTCTCACAGCTTCACCCAGAACCACCTTTCTCAGCCTAGTAACTTAGTTTTGTGGTTTTGAATGGAGTGTTCTGCTTTCAGTGTTAAAAATGTCTCTCATCTACATTGTCCTCTTTCAGGAGGCGCCTAAGCTCACTTAAAGACTCTGTCCTCTGTGACAATGAGTGCTGCTGCTTTGTAATGTTTCAGCCTAATGTAAAGATATGGCACAGCAAGAGAAAGTAGGAGTCTGTCTTTTCAAAATACGGTAATTTGGTAAAAGTATGTCCAGCAAATATAACTCTGAATAGCATTTTTAGGTGGTATGGGCCAGTTCACCAAGCTCTTCACTCTGATTGCTTTCCAGGTGAATGTAGGGAGCTGCTGTACTTGCCCTAGACAGAGGTACATATTCAATTTAGATGTACTATTCAGTCAGAAGCACTGCATATCTGCTTTATGATCTGAGATAGATTTGTTTGTAGATATTTAAAATGGTAAAAAAAACCCCAAAACTTAATGGAGAATAGTATGTGCCTACATCATGGTAGAATTCATATTAATTTAAATAATTGATAAACCATTACTTTATCATGTTTCAGTTAGTGAAAATTCTGTGTATTTTTACCTTTTTTCCCCCTATATTTATAACTTAGTTGCAAGAATTTAAAGGGTGGGTGTATAAGGGCAAGAAGAACTGACAGACACTGCTTACAAAACCATGGAAACCCATTATTTCAAAAACAGTTTCTACCAAGCCTAGAAAATATTAAAGAGAAATGAAGTTAACTGGTTATCCTTCAAAACTACTGTAGAGGAATAAAAAATTAATGACAGATGAATACCGTTTGCACATAAAGGCTTTTATAAATAGATCAGAGATGCAGGAAGGAACTGAAGGAAACTATAATAGCTCAAGGAAAAAAACAAAATGGTTTTTGTTGTTTTGCTTAGCAAGTGAAAACACAGCCTTGGCAAATTTATTTGTGAATCTTTACACACTTTGAAAGATATTTTAGGTCCCAAATTAGGCATTCAGTTATTTTCGAGTGACGCGATGTGATTTAGACTAAGCAGAGTGAAACAATGAAAAACTGGGAAAAGAGGGAAGACGTGCAATGAAACAAACTTGCGGCAAATAAAAACGGTGTAAATTCTACTGTGTACTCTGCATACTGATATATAACCCATCTGGCACCCAAGAGCTCCATTATCTCTATGCTTTGATCTCAACAGCAGTGGAGACTCCAAGTAGAAGGAATTCAGACAAAGGAGATGTTCTGCACAGAGCTCATTATGGCTTTGGAGCATTTTTAGTAGTAGTAGCAGTAGTAGTAGTAGTAGTAGTAGTATTTGAAAACAAGGAATTTTAAAACTGTCCCAAGTACAGTTTCTTGTAGAAGAACTAGGGGGGGGAAAATCAACTTTTTAGGATGACATGAAATAAAATACTAAACACTCGTTGTGTTCATACTCATGAACACTTGGCTTAGGAATCAGGAAGAAGATGCAAGTAGGACAAATTGCACCCCACACTGTGCAACACAGTTTTTCAAAGTGTGTTTTGCTTTCTCCTTTTTCTCAAATAAGTGCTGCCTTGCTGCAAAATGCCAGAAGCCATTTGAGAGGAATGGGCAGAACGTGGCAGGATTTGACCCAGGGGAGGAGAGATTGCAGAACTGCTTTAATTGCAAACCTTTGTATGACAATGAGAGGAAAACTCAGTGACGTTAAATGTTCCCAGCCAGAGAAATGGAAATTATTTCATGACAGTTAAGACACTGACTTTACAAACAGTGCGTAAAAGCTAGGTGTTCTCACAGTAGTTGTGGTGAGAAATAAAAAGATCCAATCTTGAAAGAGATTTTAATTTTTTACTGTAGCCACCCATGAGAGTTATAATGAGATCTCCTGTGCTAGATCTTTTGAAATTGCTTTCAGAAGCAGGTGTTAATTTAAAGAGAATAAAGCTGCCAAAATCTACTGATTCTTTGGCTGCAGATCCTGATATGTACCTGAGTCCCCTGTAGTCTCTGGGCAGTCATAAGGACTTCTGATGCTGTTCCTCTATGTTTCTCTAGAAGTAATGCTCTTGCCAAGCTATGCAATGCACAGAAATATTCATGTCACATAAATCTGCTGATGGGACTGGACATGAGTGAGTGACTTACAGTCTGAGTCTGTAAGGATTTGTGCATGCTTTTAAACTTTGAACCGGAGTTCAAACTGAGAGTGCTGCCAGTGACTGAGCTGTCTTGTATTTGAAGTTGAACATTATGTCATATTGGATATTACCTAGATAAGAGATGAACCCATTCTTGTTTTCCAGTGTTGAATTACTCGTGAGGTCAAAGAAGGTGTAAAGAAGTGTGCTGAATTTTTCCATTCTTTTTCCTGAAAATAGGTGGTCCAGTAGGTTGAACTGGTAGTCCAGTGTTAAGGTCCACAACCAATGCTTTCCCAGTAAATTGAGACCTCACACTTTTGAAATACCTTGTGCTAATTGAAAGGAGAATGTTTGGTTTAATTTTTGTGACTTTTTGTTTGGTTATCTATTATTTTCTGGAGGCTGTTTAGTCCAGCTCTGCACATTTGCAAGGAAAACACTAATGAATTGAGGAAATTACAAAAAGCCAAAGAAAGGGATGAAGTTGCACTGTCACATGAGCAAACAGCATGGCTTTCAACAGGCACTGAGGGAGGGAGCATTTGCTAATGCCAGGATAATTTTTAAGACAGCATGTAATTTTACAATTGACAATTCGAGGTGAAACAGTGAACACAAATACGTCTGGTTCAGAAAACAGAACTACAATGACCTAGTGGGGTTTCAGCGCCTCTTGACAAAAACAACTATGACAGGACTTGTCAGCTCTGGAAAGAAACCAATTCAAAAATGACTACTTGAGCATTTTAGCAAAGAGGAGAAACTGTTGGAAACATATCTGTATTAAAAAAATGCTAAAAAGGCTTTCTAGTTGCCAGGAATTATAATTAAATTAAGCTGTGAAGGAGAATCTTCTGCCTTTAATGACCCCATTCAGAGTTAATTGTGGCTCGACTGTCTTGTTTTGTGGTATTATTCTGAACACACTTGAGTAAAGACAGCTGGGAAAAAGCCTACTTTTCATCTTGACATCAGCTTTTCTGATGTTTTCCTTCCCTGTTTTTTATAGAAATGGAATGTGTGTTTCAATTTGCCCATCTATTTCGCTAGCGGCAGCTTTTTATGAATGTGATACAATGTCAGGCGTTTCACACTGAATGTGCTTTGCATATGCTATGCCCTTGAATTGAGCTTCCTATCCTTCCCCTAAGAAATAGGGGAACCTCATGTTCTGAAACACTCTTTTCAGGAAACTTGAAAAGCTTTTAATTTTGCATGGACTCTTTCCTCCCCCATTTCTTTTATTTCTTTTTTTTTCACAGCCATCAATGCCACAATGCTCCAATGAGTATTTCTAAAAATAAAATCTGCAAATTACAGGCCTTGGTTTACCACAGTGTTGCAAACTGTCATTAACAAACAGTTTCTAAAAGCCACTGGCTCTGCAAGCCGTGAAGTAGCTTAAGTCCACAGAACTGTATTGTTCTCTTTCAGTGCTCCCAGTCACCATACACTTTAACTAATCTTTTTTTTCTACTTACTTGCTGCTTGAAAACATTGGGGCTTTTTTTCAACAATGAATTCATGTCCTGTCTATCTTTCCAATCATTTTCCAAAGAATATATGACTTAGAGGATGAATAACCTCCAGGACATGTTCTTGTTAAAACTTGAGCAAAGTTTCAGCAACATGTGCCTGCTGAGATTTAGTGCTCAGCTTTACACACAGACTGATGTAGCAGCATTGTGCTTCTCCCTTTGCCTCACACTATAAATCTGTATTAGAGAACCTGGTGAACTAGCCAAGTGCTGGGACTATGCCTGGAAGAGTTTCAGAGCCACAGGAGCCATTCATATGATTGCCATTTCAATTCAAGTATCCCAAGATTTAAACCCCTGTGTCCACACCTTGTTTTATATAGATCTCACACACACCTAGAGATCTTGTTGCTTTCACATCCCATCTACAATCAGCTTCCAACGCCTACCAGAGCCTTTTTAAGAGGCAGATAGTTAAATACTGCTGACACTGATTGTGCTGATCAACCAAAGTGGGTGTGACATTGAAACCTTTACCCTGAAAACTGTTATTCTCTAGTTACTGTGAGTCCTGTGGCCTGCATGCCTGACCTCTCTTTCAGCATTCAGTTTGCATTTTGTCTTTTGAATCTGAAACTTTATTTACTTCTTTCTCAAAATTTGCAATTCTGCAACTCTAGTCATTGCCATGATGCCATGACCTTTTATAGCTGCCTCACTAGCTCATTTTTATCTTGTTTTCAAAATGAATGGCTTTTAAATGTTTATTTTCAGGAGAAATTTTGGATCTGTGTATCATCAATAGATATATTTGTGTCATTATAATTTTATTTTGTTAAGAACCAGGTTTATAAAGTAATCTTTCTAAGCTTTTCCATAGACAAGGGTCAGTCAGCTGATGAGACCTACCCTATACCATGGTAGGTGTGGGTGTCTAACACAAGCAATTCAATCCACTCTCTGGCCAGCTTGCTTCAACATTTAGGATTTTGGTGCTAAAGTCCCTTTGTACATCTAGGACTTATTCTTAATTCGAGAGAGGCTGTAAAAAATAATATGTAAATAGGGACCAATTTGGAAAAACAAACTAAAATATAGTATTTTTTTAAACTAGCTTTTATTGAATCACAAATTTATTATGTAATGAGTAGCTTTTTTTTTTTTTTATTCTTATAAATCCTTACTATTAAGAAAAATGAGATGTGGGTGATGAAATATTGCAATATAGCAAAACTTAAACAATCTATTTCCCTTGAGAGCTTTTCAAGTAGCTTTATTTCAAGAGGGCAGTGTGAAGTATGCCTTTGTATTTTGTCAATAAAATTTATTCTAAAATTCCTAGAATATATTTCTTTAGAAATAGAACCTAATGATGAAAACTGGAGAGCAGAAGCATCCACTTGTTAATTGTGCCAGTTTTTTTTTGTTGTAATGCAGAAAAAAACATTTTTCTTTGGAATGTCCACATTGGTAGTCAGTGGAGGTATTAGCTGTGTAACGTTCAGTGAAATTTGAGAGTTTGACTTAAAAATATATTGAGGTTTTTTAAAATAGACTTATGAATACTGTATTCTGATTCTAACATTTTTGCTGTTTTGTGCAGAGGTAGATTCATATCTATCTCCACAAACACATGCACATACACTTCTGTACAAATAATAAGTAGCCACATAGAATTGTACTGAAATAATAAAATTGATACAAATAGAACAATTTTTCTATCATTATTAATGAAATCCATTATTAAATAAAACAATTTTATGTAGATGATGTATATATTAGATATTAATATTTGAGTGAATCTATTAATTATTGAATAAAAATAATGGTTGTGTGATTCAATTAAGTATGTATCAGTTGGTGAATATCTAAAGCAAACAGATAATTCATAATTCCATTATTTGAATAACAAAATGTTTAAGTTATAATGGGTATTAGTGTATAGGATGCAATTTATATTGAATGAGTATCTCTTAACATAATATTTTTCTTAAATTGAATCAATAAATTGACCACTTACTTCCCTTTAACATGAATAAATCTTGGCAGATCATAGTAACATTGCCAGTATGAAATAATTGGTAAAACACAAAGGCTACACAGTAATAGTAAAGACGACTTGAGCACAATTCTGATTAGATTAAAAAAAAAAAAATCTGAATGTTGACAACTGGCTTTACATTAATTTGAGAATGCAAACAAAGTAATTATATCCATCTAACATATGAAAAACCATTTAGTCTTAAACTTTAAAATTAGATAACTACAATAATTTCTACATGGTAGTTGAAAAAATAGAAATTATGAAGCTTTACATTTTGAGTGGTTTAGAGTAGAAAATGCAACTTACTAAATGTCAAAAATGTGTGCTCAAGATATTTTACAGTTAGGAAGGCATCACCAAATTCACAGCAATTATTCTTTCAGTTCTCTCTAAATGATGTGTAGATAGTACCTTTTACAACTCTAAGAATTATATATATAAAGCCAAACAAAATTGCCTAAAACTCAGGTGGGAGACATTGTAGCACAATATCTGAAATTACCTGAAAAATAGTGCAGCATATTTGACTTTAAAATTTTTATTTGTACAATATTTCTCCTTATGATTTTTGCATTAAATTCTGGAAGAATTTCACTCCAACACAAAAGGAGTCCTTCCAACAGGGCATCCTGAAGCATGTTGAAATCAGTTTCTGGCTGTTTAGCACAGTATCTGAAGAAGAATGGACTTCAACAGAGCTTCTTGACAAGATTAGACACCTATTAGCAGAAACTAAAAGGTAGCAGGTTTCTGAAGGTTGGGCCCCTGGTGCTGAAATTAAGGATGAAGTTTCCTCATAGTGGGGCATGCATCTGTGTGTCAGAAAGCTTCTTTGCCATCCTTGACAGAATAGACATCCAGAACAGACACATGATCTGTGGATATTGTTCTTTTTTTTTTTTTCTTTTCATTTTTGGTTTTATTTATGCACTTCAGCTGTTGCAACTATATCTGTAAACGCTTGTGTTTCCATATTTGAAGCATCAGTTTACACTTATGATGCATATTTGAATTATAGCGATACATATTAATTTTTGTTATATTTTTACACTACAAAGTTTGAAAATGAAGTACCCTTTTCACTGTGAGGAGAGGAGAGGCTGAGAAAGTCCTGTGTTCTTGCACATTACTGACTAATCATACTTACTATTTGCAATACCACAGAAGAGCAAATAATATTTCACTTTATTTGGTATTGTTAGATTTTTATGATTTCTGTTGTTCTTCATCTGTTCTGACCTCCCTTGTGTTCTCCTCCATTCTGTTGCCTGTTTTTACCATTGAAAAAGAAATTAATAGTAATTTTCAAGTTGTGTGAGTTCCTCTCTCTTACATACCTTGTCTTCTAAAAGAATTACAGCAGCACTGGGTAAAAAACCAGGGATTTGACCTTCCTCATAAAATGTATTGGATATCAGATGTGGTGTGCTAGACTTGGTGATGATTTCAAAACCTCTTTTGTCTTGGCCATAGAAGAAAATACTGCAGTATTAAACACCTTACACACTTATGTAACTGGAGATAAAAAAATGCACCTAAAAGCTTCAGTGTTTATGTGTGTAATTGTGTGACCGTAACTGGGTGAAAATTGTTAATGAATATTTTCCAGCAAATGTGTATTCTTCAGTTTATCTGGAATACTGTGCAGTCATGATCATTGAAATATAGTAGATGTTAATTTTCATTACGATTATACTTTTGCTTCTCTAGCAGGGTAGCTTGTCTCAATAATTTGAAAAGGTATGTGTGTGTCACTGGTCTATGTATTATTTGTAGCTTCCTCATATGCCTGTGGATGAGCATTTCACTGTGCTGCTCTGAAATTAAATCAATTCTTTTCCTTTCTTTCTCTATCCTGCTGTAATTCATCTGTGTTTGAACTGCATGTGAGCCAGGCACTTCTGTAGGCAAAAAGCTGGAAAAGCCATCTGGATACCTTTGAATGCAATAGGACTTTTTTCAGGTGCTTAGTGTAAGTTCTAGAAGTGGAACCGAATATACTCATACATGAATAAATGCTTTATTGTATTTTAATTAAATGCATATTTGCCCAATGATTTATGTATTGATGTGCAAAAATGTTCAGTCGTGAATTTTTGAAACTACAGACAGATTCCTTTCTTGGTCAATGATGTTCATTTTCTGAACTTTTTTTTTAACTGCTTCTGCAAACATGTTTGTACCTAGAAAAACAAGTCATTTAGGTTGAAATGAAAAGTCATGGTAGTCTTTGCACAATATCTCCTATTGCTGGTGTACTGGAGAATGTAAAATTATAAGCAGTTTTCAAAGGTCATAGATTTAATTTTCTAAAACTGATAACTTTAAAAGCATACTTTATATGAGTCCACTTTAAACCAAGGCTGCTTACCTAGTTACAGAAATAAATTTATGAGTGACACTGTGTTAGTCCTCTCCAGGAGCACAATGTCGTAGTGATAATGTTTTCTTGTTTTTTCTCCAGTTAATGTATGTCTGACCTTTAAAATTTCCAGTTATAGGAGAGGGAACTGTTCAATAATATTTACAATACAATGCATCCTTATGCATTTTATTGATTACATGTCAGGAGAGAGTTATCTTGCATTCTTATTTTAGTTTTATACTCCATTTTAACACAACCTTACTTATATACAATTGGTAACATCTTACGATGGTCTATCTCCTCTACTGTCATTCAGTTGTTAATTTTTTCTTAAGTGTGGCAGAGAAATCCAGGTTTTGAGTGAAAGGCAATCAGAGCAAGGCAAGGTGTTATGTCATTTTCCTTTTCTTTTTTTTTTTTTTTCAGTTGCTTCAGGCTCTGAGATCTCATTTGATAGGATCACACCATGGGACAAGTTCATCTTCACAGCCCTGATTGCCAGGTTATCTATAATGAGAGACCTGGGCACAAAGATAGAATTATACTTGCTTTTACAGACTTCCTGGAGGTGTCATTTTATTCATCTCATCTGATGTACAGTCAGGACACGGTTGCAGGTTACATTGGGAGGCCAGGTCCATGTAGTGGTTCTTAAGTCATCCCTAAGCTCTCCAGGGTATCAAAGATCATATATCTCCTTCCCAGCATCTCAGATTTGTACTTCAGTACAAAATCCTGAAAAGTATTTATATCTTTGTAGTACCTTTTCCCTATTACTTCTCCTTTATATTGAGATTAGTCAGCATACTGATGTAGTGGAAATGTCACTGCTGGTGAGCAATGCTTAAGATAGAAAACAGGTGGTGGTGGAAATCTGTGAAGAAGTAAATTGTCAGGTTTTCCTCCCATAATCTTTCAGATCCAAGATAAGTTTAGACTAAGTTCAAGGCAAGCAATGTTCCTATAGCAGTATTTTCCTATGGATGCATTTTTAATTATGGTTATCTGCATAATAGAAGAAAATAAGAACTAGAGTAATATGGCACTTAAATGAGAAAGCTCTCATATAAGAGAGCTTTCTGTGTCATGACAGGTCTCAAAGTAGCTGCACTTGATTAATGGTTTTTTAAATCTGTGTGTAGGTATTTTCTTTTTCTAATCAGAAATCCCAAAGTATTGATGCACAAAGATCCCAATCCCCCAAATGTTGTTTGTATGCTTCTGAAGCTGAAAATTTGAATATCTCCATTTAAATCCACTCAATTACTCATGGCAATGAAATCAACCACAGGTATGTACAAGTGGAAGCAGGCTAAAATCTGAGTTGCCAGGAAAAAAAGCTGTTGGTATAATATTTTTACTGAGTAGAGACCAAAGAGATGTTAATTGGAGAGGCAGAAACTGTCATTAACACGTCTGTGTGCGAAGAGCTTCATGCATAGTTATCCTAATTTAATCCCTAATTTAATCTAGTTTTTATGAGCTAGAGCAGATGCAGCAAATTTATGAATAAAGAAGATACACTGTGGCTACTTCTCCTAGTACTAGTTTTACTTTAGCGATGAATGGTCGACACAAAATGCTCCTCCACAAACGAAGACTTAGATCACTGGGGACCCCTTTCCAAGGTCAGGACCCATGTGCACAGTGGCAAGGACAGGAATTCTTCATGAACAAGAATTAGTGGACATTGCAGATACTTTCTGTGGCTGCTAGGGTACAGTATAATTTAATGCAACAACTTGGTTTCACAGGAAGTTATATATAAATATATAGGTCTGCATATGCCCACACTGCATATATAAACATTGCAGATGCCCTTTTCCTTTTCCTTTTCTCTTTCCTTTTATTTTTGCTTTTTTTCCTCTTTTTATAGAAGTGGTGCTTTTAAGATCTACAAAGGGCTTTAGAAATAGTAATGGCAATTATTGTTTCTGCCATGATATAATTTATTCATTTTGTCCACTACACTTGCTAAGGGATTTATGCTGGGATTTTGTTTGCCAAATCCAAATACTTCATAGTCTTTAATAAACATTGTTTTATTCAATGTTCTGTAATAAATATTTTAGATCTCTTAAAAATTTATTACAAAAGCAGATAAAATTGAGCTTAGTCAGTCTATGTTCATTACAAAAGCAAATGGGTATCTTCTGCTTCGTTTGTAATTAAACATCAGATTTTTTTAAAAGCACTTGCACATTTTTAAAATTTTTATATTAGTTTTGAAATGCATGTTTAGGTTTTGACCAGTTCAGCTAATACACAGAAGAATAAAGATAACCACATCAGTTATACCTACAAAAATTAGAATGTTATTTGTTCAGGTAGCAGCAGCAAAAATTGAAGGCTTCCTTATGATGCAGCAGAGTTTTGCTACCTTTGTTTGTGTTAGAACAAGAGTTTTCTGAAAGTCCTACAATATTTAGATACTCAAGGGGTCTTGTTTTTCTGCTGTTTACTTTTTATTTTGCAACAAAGCAAAGTTGTTCCTTTAAAATTTTGGCAATCAAATGAAAGTGGTATGAGTATCTCAAGGAGGTCTTTTCAGCCTTGGCTTTTTTAAGACTCAAGCATTGTTAATAATTCAGATCCGTGGAGCTTTTACAAGTTTGACAATCTTTTTGAGACTGAAGTGTTTAGAGACTTTGTCAATTACTTTTTAAAAATTCCCGAGTGCAGGAGGAGGGCTCTTCTTTTTCCCTCCTGCAAGCATCAGTTATGTCCATAGCCTGAAGAACAGCTGCATTCATACCTCCCAACTTCTTTTTGTGTCAGCCACTCTGATCACCCTGGGCATGTCATAAGCCTTTATCTGATGATTGGACTTCCTTTTTATTTTCTTTTCGCTATAAAAGTTCAGAGCGTGAGACTCTCTTGCCACATTTTCAACACCTGCTGTACTGTACAGACTGGAAAAAGCAAATCTGAGTCTGTGGAAGGAGCAATTCCATATTTTCCTTATCTTCTCTCACATACTGTTACTGAGCAAAAGGAGATAAATTAGCTTTTTCACAGATTAGAAGTAAATATTTCCCAGGCTGCCTTGGGCTGAGAGTGTGTGGCATTGCACATTTCCTTGTAGGTTGCTTGGTATGAATAGATTAGTGTCTACAAGCCTTCTGCCAAGTGACTGCTAACCTTATGGTTCCTAAGTGTGGGAATATTTTTGGTGTTGCATCTGGTAACAATTTCCAAAGTCAAAATAGCATTGATTTATATTGCCTTCTGGATGCTCTTTTGCTTGTATATGTTGTTCGTCCTTACCGAACTGGACCAACAGCTCTGAAGTAAGCAGCAACTTAGTTTCTCACTTGCAATATTGACCAAAGTATTAGTTTCTGTTGAATGTGGATGTCTGCTACCTACTCCTAATAATAAAAAAAAACAACTCCAGAACATTTGCCTGTAGCTAATTTCTTGTCATTTAGTTCTGATCAGTTTCTTTTTTTTTTCCTGTGGAAACTGTTCCTATTACATGATTGAGTGGTGCTGTAGTTTTAGTAGTCAGATGGGAGTCTTGGGGGTGAATGGTGTTTTTCCTTCTGATTACCTCTATACACACATACCTTTCTTCTGCAGATACCCCCAAACACTGGTTGGAATTCCAAACCCATCTCAATCTAATTACACATGGAAAAGGCATGCTGGCCTTTCTCAGCATTATGCTGGTCTCCCCAATGCAATGGAGATGTGTTTACAAATGTTACCCTTTATGGTATGGATATTGGACCTATCCTCCCTAAAACTTCTTCTTCAACATAGGTCAACAGTCCTATAGCCATTTAACCTCTTTCATGCCAGAACAACTACTCTTGGTATCAAAATGCTCTTTTTACTCTGTTGCTTTAGCTTCTGATCAAGAATAAAACATTAAAAAACCCCAAACTGTGCTGTATTATAGTACTTCATATTATGTTACAGGTGCCAGAAAAGGGAATTTGTCCCAAAAGCTTCATTAAAGTGTACTCTGGTTTTCATTTTATACAGTTTCGTTATATTTACTATAGCAGTAATTTCATTTAAGTTTTGTTCCAACAAGTGTAAGCCACATGCAGATTTTAGGGTCAATTTGTTCAAATAATTTAAAGGAAAGCAAAAGCAACAAAGTATTTCTGTCTTAGTTAGTCAGACTTCTACATAAATTCCATGCAAAAAATAGGTATATTGTGCATCTCTGAGGTTATTTTCCCCTTTGAGTGAGGATAGAACAGCATACACTATTTCAGTCACCTGGCATGCCTTGTATCAACCCTTTCTACCTACTCATATAAATGTAAATTTTATACTATTATTCTCTGCTTCTGCCACAGTTCTGTTTGGAATACAACATAAGTTCCTACTGACAGTGCTCTTAGTTAAATCCAGTTGGAAATTAGTTGAGAACAAAGTCCCAGAAAGTATACAAATAAATAGAAGATGAATAGTACACAACTTTTCCTTCTCTGACTTTATGTTTTAGCAATGTTGAGGTGTTACAAGTAGAACAAGTCAACACAGAGCTTCAAGGTAGCTATGACTATTACTATATGGTGCTCTTTTAAACTTTGCAGTCTGTTTTTTTTTTTCCAAAGAATAGTGAAAAAAAATTCAAAATTATGTCAAATCTAACAGCATTTGGAGGGAGCAAAGAGGATACACATTTTTTCTCAAAGGCACATAAACTCATATTAAGAGACTGCAAAGCTGTACTTGAAATGTAAATATATAGCTTCTTTCAGAAGTGCTCCAGTGCAAAAATGTCATTATTTAAAGAGCATGAATAGTCAAAACCAAATAGAACTTATCTTTAAGGGATATAAAGTGGATCTGCTCTATAAACTACAAATAAGGAGAGAACTTTATCAGCACTATGGGCACTTGCTGTCCCACTGAAAGAGGCTCGTGAATTTATGGAGTGTATCAGAGTTATAGAACAAAAATAATAGGAAAAACAGAGCACATGCATGGTGTATGAGACAGATAACATTAGGAACTATTAGTTACAGTTAAAAAACTGGAATAAACAGATAAATGTATTTCAGTATTTATTATCTAGTATGTAACAGCTGTATCCTACAGAAACAGAGAAACTTGATGCAAACACTCTGTGAACAATAGAAATAGTTTAGTCTAACTTTCAGCCATATTTTTGTATCCTTTATACTGCAAAAACTTTACTGCCTTTTTTTTTTTTTTTGTGTGTGTGTAGAAACAGCATTGGCAGCAAACTAGATATGTCCATATTTTCCCCTCTCTTTTTCTTACTGTTAGAAGTTTACTTTCTCACTGATTCTTTTACCATTTTTCCCCACAGGTTTTTTTAAAAGGAGAGGGGAACAATGTCCTGTGATATCCATAATATCTATAATATCTTGAAGTTTTCCAGCTAATACTTGTCCATTTCACGTGGCAGATGGCTGGGGGATGACCTTCTTTTCAAATTTACTTAAAGACAAAACATTTTTTTTGCTGAGATAAAATTCTAAACTAAACATATTGATAAAAATATGACCCTAGAGGGTAATATTTACCACTGTTAAATGTTGCAAGAGTAGACCATCTTATTAGACAAAGGTTGTTCCACTTTCCTCTAGTTAAATTGGCAGAAGGTTAAATCTCTGCAAGTGTAGAATGACCTTAAAAATACGTGTCTGTATATCAAATGCTTGACAATCAATTGGCTGCTGCAGGGAGTATGCAGTTACCTTGAATATAGCAGAAAATGCTACCCTGAAGTATGTTGCCCTATTCCTTAAAGGATAAAATAGTAGAATAGCTTAAAAGGTTAAAAAATACAGCAAAGGGAAATGCCTTTTTTGGAATGTGGAGATGACCAAACCAAATACTACAGTCTGAAATCGAGATTCAGCAAAACTTATAAGTTATTCTAGTTGTTTATTACTAAAACCAGTATGAATGCCTGCTTAGCTTCAGTATCCAGAGCTTTTAGGACATGCTGTCGACACACACTATTATGTCTCAAAATATGCAATGTATTTGCACTTCTCCGAGAGTATACTTACAGGGAAATTGAAATGTCCTCCTCAAAAAAACCCCTCAGAAATGAACTAAAACAAAACAAAACCCAACCACTTGCCTTGACAAATTTAAGAGTATAAAAACATCTGAATAAATCTATGCACAAATCCCAAATGGTTCTTTGTATAATCCTGTATTTTTCCTCTCTCTAATAACACTATGTGCATTCTAACCAGTTATGAGTCTGATTTCTTCCCAAAGGTCACAAGTGTAGATGTCAAATTCTGAAAAAGGCATCTATACTCCCTGGATATTCAAGGGAGGAAAAAACCCAGATGCTTCTAGAGTGTAAATGGTTTAAAGAACCTGTTTTTCTTGAGGGCAGCCTAGGGTGAGTAGTTGACATGTGGATAGCTATATTGTAAACATGTAGGTTGAATAAGACAAATCCTACCTGAGAAATTTACCTTCAGAGAGGCTTCTCCGTTCTTAGGCTTGCTTCTGCTTTAAACCTACCACTCACTGTATCTTCATGGCATTTCAGTGTTTTCTGTCTTTTGTAACTTTCATCAGCCTTGATTTCTTTGTCCTTTCCAACTCAGCCTCCCCTCGCTGTTCTCTAGTCACTTGACTGTTCTCAGGAAGCAGAAGTGGCCTTTTCTTCATCCTCTCCCCCCTTAGTTAGGTTAGAAGGTATCCACTGACCTAAATTATTATTTCTGCAGGCATCTGTCCCACTGTCAGCAATAGGAGCAGAGAAGCAGCAAGCTAGTTGGTAAAGTTGGGTGGTATCACAGGTCTGACATGGTAAATTGTGATGTGATCTGTGCAGCACCTACCTTTGCACACGCATTTTGAATTCTCTTAACCAACAAACTACGTGCTATTTTGATGTTTACCCATCTCATGTAAGAAAGTATATGGCTAAACCAGAGGCCAAATCAGACATTCTGGTATAGTATTTTCAAGGGGTATTATCTGTGCATCTGCCTGATGCACAGAACATCTTTCAAATGACTGGATATACATGGATGCTTGCAATATATCTTCTTGATACATCAATTTTTCTGGGGTAATATTTTGTCCTGCTTGTGCCAAGGGTTTATCTGGAGGGATTTCTAAACCATTCTTAGTGTGGTTTCTTACTCATCATGGCTTTTTGCTGTCATCTGTGATTCACTGCTACTTTGATTGCAAATGTGCACTAAACTGCAATCACAGATATCTGCCTTAATTACTGAGAGGTGAAAAAAGGAGGTTCCTCAAGGAGCTTTCCAGAGGGCAGCTAGTAGCTTATGGGCCACTGGTGAGTCACCAAATATATTGTTCCAGGATAAAATTATTTGCTGAGGGGAGTTTCTGGATTGTCTTTAAAAGGCACATCTCTCCCTTTGAGGTTTTCAAGAGTGCAGGCTTTTCCACTCTGAATCTAAATCAACCAAGTGCTTAGCTTTGTCAGAGATAGACAAGACCTCCCGAATTCTGTCTAAACAGATCCCTGCACTGCAAAGGAATTTTGATTAGGGCCTCTCCTGTTGTTTTGTTTACCTTTATGCCCAACTGTCCTGTGGATTATATATTTTGTCACTGTTACACGGAAATGATGAAATTACTTACTCTGTATTACAATGTCATAAATTCCATCTTCCTTTCATAAAAGTTTTGTGAGTGTAGGAATGCCTACTTTGAAGGTTATTAGTCTTTCATCTGGAAGTCAATGATTGTATTCTAAGATACTTTTCCACATACCCACCCCTNNNCCCCCCGCCAAAAATTGATTTGGGTGGCTTCAGCAGTTCAAGATGATTGCTTGACAGATATGGTGACATGGCAGGGACTGCCATTCAGCACAGTTCTATGCCAACTCTTTAATTAGAAACTTCCCTTTCATTAGCAAATCTTTGATATAGCAACATCTCTGCCAGCAAACGCTTTTGCTGCCTTCCTTCACCAACTTTTTTCTCTTTCTTTTATCCAATACCTAGTTATGAACTGCATGTCCTTTTGTGACATTATAAAACTATCAACTCTTCACTTCTTACTTTGAATTCATTATGAATTGCAATGGAGCCTACTTATGTATATGGAATGTTTTGCAAATTAACAAAATGGATTGTATCTCATTGTCAACCATTTCTACAGTGTCTTTTAAGACACACACAAATAGTCTTGCTTTAGATATACTTTTAATTTTTTTTTCTAAGATTCTTAGCACTATTACTTCTGGGACTACTCTTCAATTTAATTTAGTAAAGTATCCCCATTTGAGATGTTCAAATTGGTATTCATGGTGTAGGTGTTGACACCAAGGAAACCATTTGCAGGTGAAAATTGGAGCTTCAGCACCTTCTGCTTCAGCATCAACTGACATACTGCAGCAGGCTAAACAATGAGTATATATTTGGACTTCATTATATATTCCCCATTTTTCTTTCCAGTTGTAGCAATGTGGATTTTTATCTGAATGTGTCATGAAGACGTTTGCTTGATTGGTGACATGTTGGTAATTTAGGCTTTGGAAATACTTGGACACTCAAATGCTGTTCATTGGACTATACAAGCAAAATGCTGTAGATGATGAGGATAAGCATAATGTAAGGGCAAAATATCTTGGAATGTTTATCATTTTTTATTATAAATAGTTGTACATGACTACATATTGCCATAGACATATGTAGTATTTCAGATGATTACTGTATTTGTTAAAAGTACAAGACATTGTATTAAAATGAGTACTGCAAACTCTATTCTCCCTAAGTCTTGTGATCCTTGCATGCTTGGATGTGAGATTATGTGAAAGACTGAGATGTTGGATTAGGGTCCCCATGGATGTCTTATCTTCCATGTTCCTAGAAAAGAGTCAAGAAATCAGCAGACATTACATGCATTTTTAAAAAGAAGTTTTGCATTGCTTTAATAAATGAAATAAAATCTTAGTAGTCTAAGTCTGAGCTTTCTTAGCATATTAAAGTGTCACTAATAAACATTGCCAGGCTTTTCAGCTGATTGGGTTATGATAAATCACCACACCTTTAACGTAGTAGTAGCAATTTGATTGTACTGTAAATGTTAAATGCAAATCACCTTCTGCTAATGTTTTGAAACTGTGTTCCATCAGAAGCTTTGCTGAATTACAGCTATCAACCAATTCATAATTGCTAATGAAGGTTAAATTAAGGTTTGGGTAAGCATGTTCAAAATCATTCTGCCCATCCTATCAGCTCTTCCTTGTGTAGCTATATCACTGAGTGGCTTAGAAAGTATCCTATCAAGGTGGAAAAAATTGTTAGGTACTGGTAGGGAACTGGAACATATCTCAAGGCTTCACACCACTCTTCTGTTTTCCAGTTTCTGAGATACCAGTAAACAATTGCAGTAACTTCTGTACATGGCAAATGTTGTGTAATTAGCTTTGAGATTCAAACTTTGGAAAAGCTGTGAATAAGTAAAGCCTTAATGACAAATACAGGACTTACAGAAGAAATAATACTTACAGGAGGTTTTATGCTATGCTAATAGCCTTTCTTTGGTCTGTTCTCATTTTTTTTAACTAATATTTGGAAACTCCTCTTGGCTCCGTGAGCTACTTTTGTATTCTGATTGCTACATGTGCTGTATTTGTTGTCTTGGTTGGACACTCTCAATCAAACAGCCATGTTTACATCTATAGATTAAAAGGAGAGAATGATCTTCCAGCATTTAATTTAAGGAATTAACGCAGAATACTACTTCCAGATTACATGATACAGCCCACCACTGGGAACATGAAAACAAATTTCTTCCTTTCATTGTTAGGTTCTCAAACCAACTCACCTGAAATACCTGTGGTACATAAAGCCACACTTTAACCCCCAGGAATAGAGATGGAGTTGATTAGCAGAGTAGATGCTCATAAAAATTTTAAATGTAGCATTAAAAAGTGCATAAAATATTAGTGCCTGGGGTACTGTAACTCTGCATCATTTTGCTGTACTTCCATCTGTATATACTTATTTTTGCAGCAACTGGCTGTGAGGAAACATTCAGAGACATCTGCAGTGCTAAAAGCACAGTGATAACTCAGGAGACTGCTCCCTCAAAATACGAAATATTTTCCCATAAACATTAATCCCTTGATAGTAAAAATTGCAAAACTATTTCCAGTTCAACAACAGCTATTTGGGGAATTTATTTTGTCTTGTAGCAGACAAAATGAAAAAAATAAAAGGGCACAATAATATTTTTTATCTGCATATCATAGAATGGCTTGTGTTGGAAAGGAGCTTAGAGGTCTTCTAGTTCCAACTCCTCTGCCATGGGCAGGGACACATTCAATTAGATCAGATTGTTCAGAGCTCCATCCAACCTGGCACTGCACCCTTCCAAGGTCAGCGCATACACAACTTCCCTGGACATCCTGTTCCACCACCCTCACAGCAAAGAACTTCTTCCTAATATTTGATCTAAACCTCCTCTCTTTCAGTTTGAAGCCATTCCCCCTTGTACTGTCATTGGATGCTCTTGTAGAGAGTCTCTCTTCCTCTTTCTTGTGGGCTCACTTCAGGTACAGAAGGCCACATTAGGTCAGCCTGACGCCTTCTCTTTTCCAAGCTGAACAATCCTAATTCTCTCAGCCTTTCCTCATAGGAAAGGTGCTCCATCCTCTAATCATCTTGGTGGTCCTCCTCTGGACTTGCTCCAACAGGCTGATATCTTTCCTGGGCTGCAAACCCCAAAACTGGATGCAGCACTCCAGGTGGGGTGTCACCAGAGCAGAGAAGAGGGGCAGAATCACATCCTTCACGCTGCTGATTTTGCTGCTTTTGATGCAGCTCAGGCACATTTGACTTTCTGTGCTGCAAATGCATATTGCTGGCTCATGTCCTGCCTCTCATTCACCAGCATCCCCAAGTCCTCAGATCTGTTCGTCCCCCAGACTGTGGTTGATACCAGGGATTGCCCTGACCCAGTTGTAGGACCCTGCACTTGGCTTTGTTAAACCTCATGTGATTCCCATGGGCCCACTTCTGGAGCTTGATCAAGTCCCTCTGGATGGCATCTCAGCCTTCAGGTGTGTCAACAGCACCAGTCAGCTTGGTGTCATCTGTAAATTTGCTGAGGGTGCACTCAATCCCTTCTGTGCTTTTAATAACGATATTAAATGGCACTGGTCCAAATACAGACCTCTGAGGTACAGCAGCTGTCACTGATGTCCATTGGCACTTTGAGACATTGACCACTACCCCCTGCATGTGACCATCCAACCACTTTCTTATCCACCTGACAGTCCATCCATTGAATCCATCTGCCTCCAGCTTAGAGAGAAGAATGTTGTGGAGAGTTGTGTCAAAGGCTTTACAGAAGTCCAGATAGATGACATTTGTAACCCTTCCCTTGTGCACTGATGGAGTCACTCCATCATAGGAAACCACTAGTTTGGTCAGGCAGGACTGTCCCTTGGTGGGACAGCTGTGCTGGCTGTCTTGAATCACTTCCCTGTCATTTGTGCCATAGCATGACATTTAGAAGGATCTGTTCCATGATCTTCCCAACCACAGAGGTAAGGCTGACAGTTGGTAGTTCCCAAGGTCCTCCTTTCTATCCTTTTTAAAGATGGGTAAATGGTTTCCCTTTTTCCAGTCACCTGGGACTTCACCTGACTGCCATGACTTATCAAATGTCATAGAGAGTGGATTGGCAACTACATCAGCCAATTCCTTCGAGACTCTGAGATGCATCTAATCAGGTCCCTGTCACTAGTGATTGGTAGGGGGCATGATGTTGGTTATAAATTCTTGTCAGGCTGAACAAAGACACCAGTCCACATGTCAGGGAACTCTTATGCCTTTATTATATAATTGCCTTAACTCTGACAACAAGCCCACTATTTAGTCACAAGAATGGTGGCCAACAAGCTCTTAATTTTACGGTGCTATTCAATAAGCTCCCAGCTCCCACAACAAACTTCACAAAACTTCTGGCTACCAAGCCACACCACCCTGATTCTCAAACGTGCCAGCTAACAAGTTACAACAAACTTCCACAAGATCTCCACTCCCACAGCAAACTTCAGTATGGAGTATGGCATAGAATATGATAGCTGCACTTTACCCAGACAAAGCAAGGGAGGAGTGAAATAAAGGGAAAAAAAAAGAAAAAGAACAAAGAACATCATCCTCATCCTTCAATGGATCTGAGGCAGTAAGGTAAAGCAAAAGAGAAAGAGATGAAAAACAGAAGAGAGGGGAAGGGGACTGGTACCCTTCCTTCTGTAGTTAACCTGGTGCATGCCTCTTAGATAAACTAGACTTTTTGGCACATGCTCAACCAGCCCTTTTTGAACCCTCCAGGAAGTGAGCTGGGGACTGGGAGCCAGCCTGGGCGTTCTGAGCACAGCTCTCAAGGTGGGAAAGGAAGTTGGCTCAGAACAGCACTGCCCCACCTCTGCAGAGCCCTCTCTTCCAGTCACAGCTTTTCTGTCACAACAGTCAGAATGTTTGAGACAAAACGTGCTTATGCCTGGTTAAAGAGAGCTTGTGCCGGATGCTCTCGAGGTAGTGACAGCGCCTTTATGGGAGCGGAATCCCTGCCGGGGTGAGTTGTATAACTCACCCCAAGGACAGAGTCCCAGCTACCGCAGAGAACCTGTTTCTGCTGGCTCCTCTAGGACGAGAGTTCCCCAGGCGTGGTGTGCTAGTGCCGACAAGAATAAAAAGGCTACACAGAGGGCTCTTCCCTGGGATATCAGCCCCTTATTGTGAGTCCAGTGTTGCGTTCTGAGGGTCCAGAGATATCCAGATTGCTGGAGTAACCCAGAAGAAAGAGCCAGGAGGAAGCCCTGCAGGGCTCTTTTAAAGAGAAGTGGAACCAGGAGGCACCCAATGGGAAATGGCACGGTTCAAAGCCACCAGTGGAGGGGAACTTTCCAGGGCATGGCCATGTATGGGATCTGAGATATGGGTACAGGTAACACAAGGGAAATATGGGATTTTACCACAGCTCAGGCAGAGGGTTCAGGTATTGGAGGAATAAGGCCGAGGGTTTTGCCTTGGCTTTCTTCCCACCAGTCCTGAAGCTCAAACGAAGCAGCTTCTGCCAAGCACACTGCTGCACCTGGTCCTCCACAACCCCACAGTGTTATGTCCCCTGCATGTTCAGGTTCTTCAGGTGGTCATAAATCTGATCTTATAGTGGGAGGCACTTTGCTGCCCCAGTCCCCATCCTGCTGTCCATTCACTCAAGAGGTGTGAGAAGACACTTTTCATTGAAGACTGAGTCAAAAACTTTGTTGAGTACCTCAGCCTTCTCCTCATCTGTTGCTACCAGTTCACCAGTGTTGTTTTCAGGAATGGGGATGTACATCTTCTTTGACCTTCCTTTTCTGGATTTATACTGATTTTAATGATGCTTTAATGCAATGGCACTTGGAATAACCTTTAAAAAATATAATTTTTTACTTTTCTGAACAGCAGATATGGCTTTATTGTTGCTAATAACAAAACTATAATTTAGTAATTTCCTTTCTTTACTGTGCTACTTATGTATTTTCGTTTCCTTCACATTACAAAAGATGAAGTAGAATACTATTTTACTGGATGGGGAAATAGGGATTTACAATTTAGTTTCACTCACTAAGGCCGTCAATATTAAACTTAGTTCTCAAATTGATAGTTTTAGCTGTCTGATTTTTGCATATTAATGCAACGAATTCACTGTTCTACCCAGAAAGTTTTAAAAATAAAATGACTGAAATTATGTACACATTGTGAACTTGAGACTTTTCTCTTCTATTTTTCCTTTTGTGAATAAAGACTACATAGTTACTTATCTAAATTTCTGTCTAGCTGACATAAGTCAGAACAAAATGTTAACTATTCTCAAAATCATTTGTGTGATTTTAAGTAACTTTTTCTTCCTCTGTGTGCATCCAGTATATGGAACAAGCTGAGAATAACTATATATTTATAATGCAGATTTCTCAAATACCATCAAACCCTTCTTGATTGTTTTTGTGGGGGAATATAGGTCCCAAAGCAAAAAGTAATTTAAAATACTGTACTTGGAAAGCCTGTACTCTTCTCTTTAGAAAGGTCTTGCTAATTCCTACTCATTTTCATGAGTTTTAGTCTATCGTAGTTTAGTCTTAAGGTCTTAAATGTCACCTGTCTTTACATGCATGTCACACTGAATAACTTCAAATAGTAATGGCTAATCTTCTCCTCCCCAACATTGGATTCAATATTTGATCTTTTGAGTAACTAACATTTGTATTCTCATGTTTAGCTTTTTATTCTGTATATGTGTATATTTAAGGTCATAGAATCAGAATAATTTAGGTTGGAAAGGAACTCCAGAGATCATCTAGTCCAACCCTCTGCTCAAAGGTAAGTCAGATCAGGTTGCTCAGGGCCATGTCCATCAGGTCTTTAGCACCTCCACAGATTGTGAATCCACAACCTCTCTAGGCGCCTTTCCCAGTATTTGACCACACTCAAGGTTCTTTTTTTTATTCCTTTCTATCTAATCATAATTCATAATTGTCCATGCTCCAGCTTCAGTTCTTTGCCTCTTATCCTGTTGCTGTGCAGCATCAGGATGAATCTGGTTCTGCCTTCTTATCAGATAGTTGTAAAAATCTTTGCTTGAGTCTTGTCTTAAGGGTGAAGAGACCCGGCTGTCTCAGCTTCTCCCTTTATCTCATGTGCTCCTGCCTCTGAACATCTTGAGGTTTTCTGCTTGATTTTTTCCAGTATTCCAATACCTTTTCTGCAGTGTGGAGACCCAAAGTGAACACAGTTATTCAAATGTGACCCCACAAGAGCTAAATAGAGGGGAAGAAATGCATCCTTACTCCTCCTGCTTGCTGTAGTGATACTAATACTGTTCCACATTTGTTATGTCTTATTATGTAGCTAACTAGCTGTAGCAGCTCTGGGCAACGCTGCGGTTCTACCTCACATTAGCAGAACAGCAAAAGACCAGCTATTCATCAGAAACAAAGTATTGAATATAGTTTTATTTTCTGTGTGTGAGTAGTCTACTGTTAGGCACTGTTTCTTTCATTAAGTTGCTGATTATGTTGAATTTTTCAGTATAGGCTGTTACATGAGCCTATTCACCCTACAGATTACTCACAAACTACTTTGTGCAACTGTTCTTGGCTTGTTATTCATACTGGGATTGCTCAGCTAAGTCATGTAGTTTTAGTTTGTTTTGTAACTGGATGACTCCTAAACAAAACAAGAGCTTCAAAGTTAGCAATGTGAATAATTTTTCCTGAATACTAATGTGAAGTTTTGCATAAGCCTTCACAGACACTTAATGCTCTCCCTGATCTTTTGTACATATATGAGCACTCCTGGGAAACTGACTGCTGGTTGCAAATGGTTGATCAGCATTTCTGTGCTTTGTCAAGGACTGGAAGCAGCTAGGGTGGGACTGGAGTGATGACAAAAAAAGAAAAATTCTGGGAGACCATTTTCCATCTTTTAAGTAGAAAATTAGTACTATTAGAGCATATCTGCGCTATCCTCTAATTTCTGAGATGTTTTCACCCTATTAAAAACTTAATGAGAAGTTTTGATATTACATTTGTATTGAGTTACAAGAAGTGTTAACCAAATTTTTAAGGGGCATGTATACAGAAATGAACTTCGCAAACATGAATGAAGTTAAGGCTATATTAAATGCTGATATTAGCAGAGGTAATGCATATCTTTTGTGAAAATTGTTGATCAACAGGGTGTCATGTTAGCAACTTTCCTAGCTAGGGTTACCCCGCTGCTCTTCTGGACAGCTTTTCACATCTTCAGCATGAAAGTCCATTGGTGTTCTTTCAATTCATATTGAAAGTCCCCCAGCACCCCGTTTTGAAGGCTGGTTGGATGGCTGTAGCTGAATGCTTTTCCAGTCCTTGGTTCCTGGGGTTGAAACAATTGTGTTGCAGTTGCACTACTGCACTCACGGACATGCAGTGTTCTGTGTACCTGTGTGCAGCTGGGGAGCTGATCACTGCTGGTGTCTTCTGATCTCTGAGGGAAAGGTCTAGAAAGCATTAGAGCATAATCATCACATCAAGAATGTATTTTAAGTCAGTGCTAAAAAAAAATGCAATTTCAGGTGAAGGTAAGGGAGTTCATATTGTCTAATAAGAAAACTAGAGATGTCACTTGACTTTCTTTTATTCAGAGAATGGGGTATGACCTTGCTCAGAAGTAATTTCCATTTTATTTGCTTTGGAATTGCAGAATCATAGAATGGTTTGGGTTTGATAGGACCAGTTCCTAGCCCCCTGCCATGGATGTAACCTGATTGCTCATCCAACCTGGCCTTGAACACTTCCAGAGATAGGGAATCAACAACTTCCCTGGGCCTCCAGTGCCTCACCACTCTCACAGTAAAGAATTTATTCTGTATATCCAACCTAAATTCTCCCTCATTCAGTTCAAACCCATTTTGCTCCCTCTCTGAGTCTCTTTTTTGCCTTCAGGTACTGGAAGGTTGCTATGAGGTCTCCATACAACCTTCTCTTGTCCAGTCTGAACAGACTCAGCTGTCTCAGGCTTTCTTCACAGGGGAGAAGCTCTAGTGCATAGCACCAGGTGAATGGAGCCACTAAGGACTTAAGTAGCAGCCAGGACATCAGTGAGGAATAACACTTTTTTCAACCAAATAAACACAAAACTTCATGAAAGAAAACATGCATATCTAGTTCAAAGACTTTAGATACCATAAATTGTTACCACACAGAACTAATATCAAATATTTTCTAAAGTGACTACTAAATGCCACCACAGTGTTTAAACATTGTCTAGTGGCTACTTTGCTGCTGCACAAAATGACTAAGTAAAAGGAATTTTCCCTCTTTCCTACTTGACATCTGCCCAATTCCCTTTCTTATTTCACATGCTTCTAATCATAATGCTATTCTTGAAATATTCACACATTTGTCCCCCTCTTTTAACATCCAGATATTGTTCCTTTCAATTCCTTTCTGCAGGAAATATCTTTGTCCCTTGGACTACCTGTCATCTCTTTTTTGACATGTCAGGTTTAAAAAATAAAACCCCATATTAAATCCTGTGATGAGTAAGTAGAGCTTAAAACTAATTTTTTTTAATGCAGTGCTAGGAGATAGAGCATAGAGACATTATCAGATGCAGTTTAAAATAGAGTCTGAAATGTATGTTGCAGGATTTTCATTATTTCCTATGAAGAGAGAACTTTTACAGTGTTCTACTTAGACATTTCTTCCTGGCATCAAAAATAGCCTTCAAACAGTAAATGAACTGATCAGGATACACGTGAAAATGCATTTAGGTAGCAAGACAGCAGTAATGTGAATGAGAGGATGCTCTGAACCCCCAAGGCTCCGAATAGTTATTATAAAACTCCATTTCATTCACAGCAGACTTTCTGCAGGAGACACAAAATAGATTTTAAGGTACAGTGAGTGCTGTCTTTTGGATCAATGGGACTAAATAAAACTGCAATGTTATTTTGTTTAAGTGTGTGCTTTAATCCTTCACCTGCTAATGGGGAGGATCATTCTGCTGAATTATATTAGTTTATCTACTGTTGAGGTTTCTTTTGGTTTCTGAAGTGAATACTTCCTCTGTTTTTCTTTAGTCACAGGGATCAATGACATCCAAAGGAAAGTCATTAAAGGTTAAAGTCTGAGCAGAGTCAGCCTTACCTAGCAAACCTTCTCTTCTGGAAAGGCACGGCTCCTGAGTAGTTCTCGTGTTTCACTTCCCAAGAACTCTACAACCAAAGAGCAGCACTCATACTACGAAGCCTTAGCCATACCTTCTCTCTCCCACTGACTTATATGTTAAAATTCGATACTTTATTAGTAGTTTCATAACGTTTGGAAGACACCTTTTACCCATGCTGTGCAGGAGGTGCTCTCTGCACCACACTCCTCCCATCAAGTCAAGTGGGAGACTTACAGAAGTTCACCACAGTTGTCATCCTGGCATGCACCTGGGTTTTCTCCCAAGAAACTGGGAGCTGTGAAGGTATGATGTGTAACAAAATTTCCTATGTTGTTGTGCAATGATAACATGGCCAGGGCATTGTATCAGCCTCTCATGCATTCACATTAGGTGAGGTTTGCTCACTTATTTTGATTTCATTTTATGTTTAGCGAAGTATCCACCATAACATAAGACAGAGATTGCTCTGAAACCTCATGAGTATATGCTCTGCCATGGTATTTAGGCAGTTCTTTAATAGAGTCCAGTTGGCAAGCAAATAGTCTCATAGGCCAGCACAGAGGAACTCTGAAGTGCTGAGGAATATAAGCTCTATTAGTATTTGACATCGTTCTGGATTTAACTCACCCTGGATATTATTTCATGTGGTGTGTAATAATTCACTAGTTAATTTGTGTGATCACCCCAGGTTCAATGAAAAAAAAAAAACAAAAAAACCTTCTTCCATTTTTGCTATCCCGGATTGGCGCAGGGAATAGGGTTCCATAAATAGTCTGAGTCAGGTCAGGAACTGCTTTTAGTCTGTACCAAGTATACCTTTTCATGTCTTCATCAGGAATGTTGCAGTAATCTCTCTGCCAAGAACAGACGCATTATCCTTTTGCCAGCGTCAAAGGAGATGTGTTCATTGCCAACTAAAAGCCATTTTCTCCCATGGTTAAGAAAGCTCTCATACAAAATACAGATAACTTAGCAAATGGGTGATATCCATGGATTACTCCCAACTTAGACCTGTTGTCATGTTGAAATGTAGCTTCCTCTTGTGTTTAGCCAAGGCTGCATAACTTCCTTCACTCAAGTCTTCCTTTAGGTACCTAGAAATGATGTTATATAAAAAGTAGCTGAAATTCCTCTGCAGGTAGCTGATCCTGTCCCATTCCATTGTTCTGCTGCAGTGTACAAATGCTGCAAGATCTTGTCCTGGTCAGCTGCTGGACTTCCATGCTCAACAAGTGTTACATACTTTTCCCCAAATAATCTCTCACTCACAGTAATCAGGAATACAGTACATTGTGTTTCTCTTGGTTAAGTAAAATAATTTTCAAACTATGAATCACTGTGGGCTAAAAAAGATGTTTCAATAGGACTACATGCAAAGCACTGACAGAATGAAAATTAGACTCCTGCATCTATATTTTTGTTTGTTGTGAGAAACTTCTAATGTTTATGTTGCAAAACATTGTAGGGTAAAAATGCATATCCTGCAAAATACAATTCCCAAGAGACTTGGACTGGGATACTCATTCATCATTATGAAAGCACTGATTTGAGCTGAAGTCTAATCATTGGGGTGAGTTTGTTTCAGAACATCTCACATGTTAGTCTTCTAAGCACAGATGGCATTGGGGCCACCTGAGCCCAAGGCTTGTACCTCATTGGTTTGGGAATGACTTTTGGGGTTTGTTTCACATCGTGTTTCTCTTTCTCTAACCTCTGAGAGGTTAGAGATAAAAAGCAGGGAGAAGAAAAGGAATGCATGTGTTTGTGCATGTGTGTGAGTGCACAAATAGGTATTTTTAATTGCTTTCTCTACAAAGAACTCATTAAAAAACCTGCAAGGGTTTGCATGTTAAAATATTAAAAGCTTTCTCCTAATAATCTGACTGATTTAGGACTAATAATGTTGTTTTAGATCACTGTGTATACAATAAACTTGATTAATTTCCTATTTCAATGGCACATACAGTGTACTACCATCACATGAAAGAGAGTTTTTCTCAAATCCTTTGTGTTTGATTAGTCTTTGTGATCTTTAATTGCAAAGTGAGTAGCCAACATCTGCCTCTCACCCAAAAGCCATAAATTAACCTTAGCAGCTTGGCAGATAACACTTGCTCTGTTTACCCCAGTTATTTTAACTTTCTGCCATCTGGGTCATACACCCAGTTTCTTGGCATCTCACTGTGTTAATGTCAAAGGTTGTGCTCCCGTATCTATTAGAAATGTTATTGATTGTTGACAAGAACTTACCAGAATCCAAATGTATGAGCCATTACATATACGTTGAGAAGATTCCATTTGTTGGTTTTCAGTTTTGCCTGGCTTATGGTCATAATGCTTTTGCAAATTAGGCACTTGAGTTAGATTTAATTGAGCTGTTTTTCAGGTATGCTTCCCCTACCCATCCTGAATTTTTGTAGTAGACCTGGCTTCATGCACAGAGGAATTTGAAGGAGCTAAAGAATCATTTTCCCCTAGTTTGTAATCAGGGATCACCCTCTATATTGCCATTAATGTCAAGGGAATTGGGAGTCTGTATAAATATAATTTCAACTTCAGAGTTTTCTGGTTTCCTTGAACATTTCTCCTACAATATTGCCAACTCTGTCAGAAACCAGGAAATAGTGTGCACAATAGTGCAGATCTCATTGTTACTCTCATCAAATTTGGAATCAGGGTTTTCTGCAGTCTCATCATCATCACTGTCATATCAAATATCCCCATCCTAAGCCTCAGGGTCTTGTATAATGTACTGAGTTGCAGAGCCATGTATCTGAAACAGGAGGTTGTTTCTTCAGCAACAGCTTATCTCTGTGCTCAGTGGCAGCAAGCAGAGTTTCAAGGTGGTCAACCTCAGTTTTAAGGTGCTTATTCCCAGTTTTAAGATGATAATTTTCATCCAAGTCTAGAAACTTGGATTCCCAATTTTTCTCCTCTATCCCTCTCAAAGGCTAATAATGACTTGAACACCTCAGTTTCTCATTTCAAAGCAGTATACTCTGCATCAGAAATCCTTTCAGAATCAGCTAAGAGATACCACTGGGTTCCCTCCTCTGCAGGGACTTTAACAGAGCCTGACCAAGGGACTCTGCTCCACCCTCCATTTAGTCCCCTTAGATTGTATTGTGTGTGGGAAGTCAGACATGCATTCAACTGGGTCATCCAGGGAGAAGTGACTGCATTTCCCCCTATAATTTCCATACTGTTATCCACTTTTCTTTAATTTTATCCCAGTCTTTTTCCCTGCTGTCCCCAACAACTGCTGTTACTGATTTCCTTTAGCAGAACATGTTAACTGGTTTTCTACAGTAAGCAAAACACTCCAAGTCCCAAAAATCTCTTTCCAAATTCTCTGTGAAATGCTGAAAGCTGCTTAGGAAGCACATCTTAGAAATCTTCACCAATTTCCAAAGTTCTTTTGGTATGCTAAACTTTGGCATATTCCTTTTTTTCCCCCCTTCATCATCTTCTCTGTAGTAAAAGAAGCATCACTCTTTATGTTTCATTGTTGTTCATCTTTATCACTAGACAAAAGCACACAGTTGCACTTGAAAAACCCTAAAACCTAAAGCACTACAAATATGTTCATGTGCACAAGAATAAAACCAAACAGTCTGAGAAATTTCAAAATGCAGCAGCTTTAAATGGAAGCAACATCTCAGCAGAGTTTAGAAAGCTGATCTCAGTTCTAGACAGCCTGGGCAACCCAGTGGCTCCAGCAAGATGTTCTGAGTCAGTGCAAGGTTTTAGTATTGACACTACTAAAAATAAAGAATGAGGAACATGGCTGTGAATCACTGTTTTGAGTGAAGCAAACTAGATTTTGGCAAATCTAGCCAGCGTGCCTTTAAACCCAGTGGATTTTGTAACAGCCGGGATAACACTCTCTGTATTGTATTGTGATTTGACAGATCACATTCTGATAAAGTAGACCAATTTTGCATTTCTAGGTGTTTGTTTTGTTTTGTTTTTGTTGTTTTGTTTTGTTTTGGTTTTTTTCTGCTGGGTTAACATTTATTGTTTTGTTTAACCCTTCAAGTAACATGTTCCATCATCCAGGTGTAGTTTACCTTGCAAATGTTATCTGATTTTCATTCTAGCTGTTGGACTTTTTCCTAGGAGTCTGAAATCAGTTAAAACTAATCTGGGAAACAAAGTGCCTATGGGCTTAATGAAGAGCATGCTGGAAGGGTAAACGTCTTTTCATCATAGCTAGTCTTCATTCAAAGTAAAAAAAAAAAAAAAAGCCCAAACGATGAAGCTGCCGCTACCAATGTTAATTATGCAGATATTCATCACTCAAGGCATCCATTTGTTGAGAGAAACCTTGAACCACAAAATGTGAAAAGCCCTGGAAAGAAAATCTAATAAAATAAAGACAAAGAACTTGTCTAGCATTGTGACAGAATAGGAAAGGTCAGGTTTAAATTCAAAGATAAGGAAAAGAACAAACTTCACAGGTAAATGTGAGGAAAAGATGATTTAAAGTGAAGGGGAAAAAGTGATAGTGATCATATACTGAGAAAGCTCAACAAACACTGGACAGAATAAGAGTAAGTCCCTAGTCGGCTCAAGATACTGATAATTACTGCTTTCATGAAAATGATCAGCTCCTTAGTTGGTGTATGCTGTGACAAAAGCTGCCAGCTCCCAGAATATGTGAATAACTGGGGAAAAAAAATTCTTCCTGAAACTCTGACGCTTATCTACATGTTAAGTTAGTAAGGAAGATGTCACTGTGTGTCTGAAGGGGTCTCTCTGAATATGGAACAGATGGGATGTTGCACTTTCCAAGACTGATAAAAATAGCTACTGGACCAAAATCTTCTCTGGGGCCACATTCCTGTGTGTTCTGCAGTGTGGCTACCTCTGTTTAAAATGTCTGATGTGCCAGTAGAAGAGAACACAGAGATGTGTGCAAATTGCTGCAATTGCCTTCTGCTGTAGCATCTGATGCTGTATTCACTGCTGTGTCAGCAGTATCAGTTCTGCTGAGAGTAAATTTACCATAATCCAAATCCCTGAGGAGACATTGGGTATGGCTATTTGGAAATGGGGAGAAAAAGAAATCAGGATGTCAAGTCTTTGTGAGCAGCAAATATCCAAATCGCTATCTTTTCCCTCAAAATTATCAATAATCCCAAGTGAGTCCCGTATGCTGCAGTGGGCTTCATTTTGCTTTTCATTCCTTTTGTAGTGCAGTGTCAATGTTTCTGTGAATCCCAATGATAATAATAGAGTAAATGTTTCTGATGCTATGCTGAAGCAAGGTCTGTCTGTCAGGACAAATGGCAGAGGCAACACATTCCCTGCATTGTGTGTGTTGATGGAAAGCCATCACTTCTTCTGCTTTTCAGTTTGTCTCTGAGGAAATAAAATGGAGTCAGGATTTAGAAACAATTATTGAATAATTATCTTATTGAACAATTATCTACCCTTGTCCTTAATTCCAGCATTTACAGTTGAGCTTGTTTTATTCTTCACCTGCATAAGTAACTATCCAAATCACTTGTTACATGTTTTCATCTTCTTCTCTAGTAGTTTTCTTTTCAATAACAACAGTTGGTGCAGGTCTGACACATCTGTAAACCAGAGTTGTCTACTGACAGAGCAGAAGAAAATGATCCAAGAGATTTTAAAATCTGTTTCAGAGAGGTCTCCTCTGATTACAGAACAGTATAGCCTGTTCTCTGACCTACTATAAACAGCTAATGGGAGGGATTGATTAGCTTGCACAAGCCAAAGTATCATCCCACACACTACAGAAGTTTGTTAGAGAATGCTCTGTAGTCTGCCTAATCTAAAGCTGGGTATAGGCATCCCTTTTAAACTCTTGGTCAGATAAGAGAGCAGTCTGGAAGCTGACTAGATGTTTTGCTTATCATGCTCTTTGGTCTCTTTAATGAAAACATATCAATTTGCTAAGCAATTGCTAAGTGTCTACTTTTCCATTTATTAGAGGTTTCCTTTCTTACCATATCTGACTGGAGGGGCAGCAAAGGTGAGGGAGAATTTTGTGGGTTTCTTGGGGCTTTTTTTTTGTTTGTTTGGTTGGTTTCAGGGGTTCTGTTATTTTGCCTCATTAATATAAAACTGAAAGCATCAAGTCACCCTGTGTTATACCACAATCCTTGGCAGCTGCAGTCCAGTAGCAGAGCTCCTGTCCCGTGTGGCAGTGAAGGTCCTCACACCTTGCCATCTTCCATAATCCTAAACTCTGAGTTGTGTAGATGGACACTTTACATGATGAAGAGGGAGCTCAAGCTGACGGGGAGCTGCCAACATTGATGAAGGAAGAAATACAAAAGAAAAAGGCTAAAAGAACCAAGAACTGACCTTTGCACAGAGGTCATTCTAGTACTGTGGCGATAGATATGAAATCTTTCCATTTGGTATTCATAGTCAAGTCATTGCCGTGCTGCTCCATTTCTGTCTGGAGAATGTGGCAGTGCCCAAGGTCAGTCATAGAATAACCAACAACAGCCTTTGGGCACTGACCTCAAGCGTGAGGAGACTTGGGCTCTGTTCACATAGTCTTCCTAATCTTTTTAGTTTCCTGAAGTTTTTTGACATTCTGTTGCTACTTGCTCATAGTAAGCAGCCAGTTCTCAAAATTACAGCCAGACTGTCTTGTAATCATAAATTGCAGCTACATTTCTGTCATTGAACTATTCCACCCACAGTCTTCTCTTCACCTTGTCTATCCTTATAAGTGATTCAACTTCCTAGCTTTGCTTCCTAGTATTTTTCTGAGCTCTGCTGAAGCTGCACCCTGCCTGTCACTAGCTTTCAATGATAAGAAAATACTTTTTCATAGATTCAGCTACTCAAAGCAGATTTCCAAAAGACAAAGGTGATCTTTTACCTAACTTATTTCTGTTGATGAACATATGCAGTCTTTGAAAGCTAATAGAAGTTTGTTCTTTATTAGCACTTCTCTCATATACAAGTCCATGGAGGATTACTTGGGAATTTGGGGCCTCGCTGTTTGGAAAACTTCCCGTCTTGGATTTTGAAGGCAGCCTTTCATAGTCACGTGTCCTGAAGGACAGAGAGTAATAACGCAGAGACTATTTCCCAGAAGTTCGACTGATGGAGAAATCAGTGACCAACTGAGCTTGCAAGAGGTTGCTCCCAAGGGACAAGACCAGAGCTCACATTAGGAACCAGCTGTCCTTAACTGCACTTCCATGCATAATATATTTGTATCATTCAGATTTAAACAAAAGTATTTTAAAATTGACATAAAGCTCAAGAAATGCATATGTTCACACATACAAAGTATTCGTCTCATTCAGAGGAAGACGTAGTTGTCTTAGGCAAATGTCTGAAGTTCAGGCAACCATGTATTCTGAAGTGTTTCTAAATATTTTATTCCAGAGCTGTCTAACTTCCATTTTGCTTATGGTCATTGTTACAGGTGCATTCAAGAGAGGTCTGCATGTACTACATACCAGCCAGATGAGCTGGTTTTGCATCAGAAACTGTGCTAACACATAGTTTGTCTTGCAGTGTTTTGGCTAATAATCTTAGCATTGAGTTCAGATAGAGTATGCTATCATTTCCTGGTAAGTCTGTTTAGATGTGCTGAAAATATGAAAGACTGTATATTATTTTGGATCTTTGCAGCGAGGACTTAATTCTACTTTTATTCAAAGTAGAAGTCTTTGAGAGAGAGGAAAGAAGGGAGACACTCCATAGTATACAAATGTTCTAATCATGAGGGTCCTTTGTGTGTTGAGATTTAAATTTAGTTCTCCCATATTCTGGAGTGGTACTCTTATGCATGTGTTGTGCCTTTCATTGTCCTTTACACTGGATGTTAGACAAACTGTGAAACTGTTTGTGGGTCTGCAGCTTTAGAAATAAGAACATAAGATTATTCTCTTCCTTGATTTCTATTGAAATATGTGAGACTTACTCCTAATGTGGAAGTAACATAAGACAAAGGACTCTATGGTCAGAATTCAAATGATAATTTAGATTCAGATTTTTTTTAGTCCTCCTCCTTAAATTTGTGTTAACATAGGGTTCAGGCTGATTTTTGAACCCAAACTCTATATCCAGATCATCTGTCTTGCCTTTCTCTTGGCTTTTGCACTTCTACTCACTTTAAATTAAGTCTGTTGGCAGTCACCTCTCACACAGTCAAGGAGACTTGTTCCAATTTTAGTGGTGTTCTGAAAGCATTTGAGATGTAAGTGGTTCTTGGGGGGAGAGAAGAAGAAGTAGGATAAGTTATGTTGTAATAAATAGTTATATCCCTGTTCCCCCTCTTGGCAGTTCAGGAGGTTAAACTCTTAGCTCTTTAACATTTCATCTCATAACTCAATTATACTCTTTTTCAGTCATCTAGAGGCTTTCAGAAAACCCTCTGGTGTTCAGTGATCCATAATAATTACAAAGGTGGGGATGGAGAAATAGGCAAACAGGTTCAACAGGCCAGACTACTGTGCAGTGTTTCTTTCACAGGCTATAGTTTTTATTTATCAAATGTCTGTACGTAAAATTTCTGCTGGTGTGAACGATAAAGGGTCTAGGTCACAAATTGAAGGGGACTGATTACTTTTTGGGCCGGAGAACCTTGTAAAAGAGCAACACATTAACAAGAAAAAAAACCAAAAGACAGAAAATTTGCCATCTTACAGAAAAGAGAAGCAAAACAGCTGCTCACCAGAAGCAAAGGAGCAGGGGGGTACAACAAATTAAAAATCGTATTTGTTATTATCATTTAAAGGTGTGAGAAACATCAAAAGATCAACTGAGTGGAAAGATACCCACAATCATCCTCAGTAAGTTTACCAGGGCACTGTAAAAAGAGACATTTTAAAAATCCTTCTCTATAAGTTCCTTTTATTAATGAAACAAGTGAACCAGAATTATCTTCATCCACTTTAATTATTTTGTTATAGTTCTGTAATTGTTTTACTACAGAAGAGAGAAACAAATAATAGATTTTATGTAAATACTGGTTTCTAATGATGCTATCAAGCAACTAAAAAGCAGGAAATGGGAGGAGTTGATAAACAGGAAAGGTTAATTGAAAGTGCTGTGCAAAGATGATTTCACACATGGCTCCTGGGTAAGGAGCCTGTTGTGTTCCTGCAGTTTATCCAGGCAATGAATATATCTTATTGTTTGATTAAAGTCTATGGTACTGCAATCAAATGTGACAAATTATGAGCCTAAGAGATGATGAGGAAAAACACCAAAGATTTCTATCAACTGGGATCAATTAAATTCATGGCCAAGGAAAACACACCTGCAGACAGACCTGAGCACCACCCTTTTGTGTCAACTGGGGGATGCCAAGACTTTCTTCACTGTCAGATATGGGAGGTCTGTGGTGTTCCTTGTCTTGCTCTTCTCCCATAGGATCTCCTTCAAGTCCTACCCTACCACCACGTTTTATCATTTTCTGAATATATTTTTTTACTTCACATGAATGTGGCTCATCAATTGTGCTAACGTTCTCTGGTGCCACAAACTAGAATAAACCTGGAGAAGAAGAGCATAGGATACTGGGAAATCTTACCAAGACACATGTGTTTAGATACTAGGCAGTCTCTGAACTGAGAAACGAAACTATGGAGTTAGATAATATTTCAAGAGATTAGTGACGTTGTATGAAGTTGAAGTAACATTTGGGAATTGTTATGTGTTGTACTCCACTGGTAATAGATGTAAAAAATTACCCAGTACTAAATTTCATACTATGAAACAGGACTTTTCAATCTACCAAAAATAAGGCTTTCATAAATATTAATATGAAGGTCAAAATGTGAGAAATGAGGAATTGAAAGAGATTGAAAGGGTTCTGTTCCCAGACAGATATTTCGTTATTGATATAGAGAAGCTGATTGAAATCTAGCTTCTGCAGAGCACATGGATTATCTGGCAGTTAAAGTGGAAAGGTTTTTTTTTCTGGTTTATAAAATTGTTAATAGATAAAGAGAAAAGGCATTGAGATAGATCAGATTGAAACTATCCCAATGGCTACTCCAGTGGGAGTGGTTATTTTCACATAGCAGTTGTCAGTAGCATATGCTGGCATGAACCATGAAGGAATGGAATGAATGGTCAGCTCTGAAAAGTATGGAGTAAAAGCAGAATGTATTGAGGGAGAGGGAAGACGCACTGCAAATCCTACATGAATAAAGCGGGTAGAGTACATATGTATCTATATATTGAATAAAGTATTATCTAAATAACTGCCATGACTGGACTGATTAGAAATAACTCAGCTGAGTCTGACTAATTTCATAGTGGAATTAGATAAATAGAAGAGTACTAATACCATCAAATCCAGCCCTTACTGAATAATGTAGAGGCTGAACTTCTAGAAAAAGTCATACTGTTATTGGAAGGAGAAAGGTGGAAAAACAGTGTCTGTGCTTCAGTGATTTCCTTTTTTCACTAGCTCTTGGCTGTCGGTTCCTTGCAAGTAGACCCACCAGGTTCTGTTAGTCCAAGATGTCTTAAAAACTGGTCTAAACAAAGGCTTTGTACTACATCTATATCAGATGTAGTATTATTTGCTCCATGATTATCTTTGGCCATTCAGACATCCATGCTGTGTTTCTAAGTGAGGAAAGATGGATAGAGTGACTCGTAGTAGAGGAGTTGACGCTATCTGCTGTTGGTACATTTTAAATCTGATTTGTATTCACACATATATCTGTTCTGAAATTAGACGGTCCAACATCATTAATGTAATTTTCCTCTGGCTTATATCTGGTTTCTAGGAATTAATTGAACTTCCAGAACAGATTCTGCTAATGCATATGAACCATGTTCCCCAGAAAGCTTAGACTATTTGCCTGAATGAGCCTGAACTTTCTTTGTACAAAGTAGTGCACAGTTAGGTCCTGCTGTCAGCACAATGGTAATGGTTGGTGTTTTTTGCTAACCTGATTGCCTTTCCTTTGGAACAGGCTAGAACTGTTCGTGCAGTTGATTACAATGAAAAAATGGTGTGAAGAGCTGTTCTTTACCAAACCTGAAGTTGTTCAACGTCAAGTTTCTTGTGTTGCACGTTAACCTTCTTGCTCAGCACTTGATATCCAGTGTATGTACTTTCCTCCAAAAACTGTGATCCTTCCTGTGTCACAGGAGATGTGTCAAAGCCTGTGAACTGCGATAGGAAGCAGCCCCAGCTTGGGACATTGTCAGTAGATGATTCTGATGTCACCTGTGAGGCTTCTACATCTATACCCACCCAAGCAGGGAGAGTCTGCCCCAAACCCAGTGTTATTTGCACACTAGGATGGGTTTTGAGGCTATGTGAACAGTGACACTTAGTGGCAACTGCCAGAACCATTCCTTCGGGAGCGAAGGCTGTGTGATACAAGTAGTAAATTGTGAAGTTATAGTATATCTAATTGGCCGAAAGAGATAATTAATCAGAAGGTCAACAGCAGCCATCCATCTTGGCTTCCAGTATATTAATTTATGTGCCAGTTAAACTCTGTCACTAATGGGAAAAAAATAAGGAAAAAAGAATATTGACTTCTGAATCTGCATAATATTAATTAGTAGAGCTGATGTGGTTTGTGTGAATGCTGGGCTCTCTATACTGTACATTAAAGTTATTTGGTATGTGAAAAAATCCTGAAGTCCGTGTTCAATTACTTCTAAATCTTTTTCAGTTCTGTTTGCCAGTTTTAGGGGGCCAGACATCAAAGGTAACAGTCGTACATAGTATATTTGGCTAACTTGCTTTTAGGAAATGGAAGGATGAATTCCCCACATGCCATCTTCCATTATTTATTCCTTTGAATGTGTTGCCTCTTGTCATTTTCCCCCTTTTCTTCTTTGTTTTTTCCTATTGACTCTTGATTAGTGTTGCTGTTTTTCTGCATGTCTTAAAGCGGTACAATTGCTCTCTTTTTGAAAGAAAACTACTCACTAAAATTGATGCCAGTGACTTATCTCAGAAATGGAGTGCAACCATTTACCTGTGGCTGTGATTTCTACCTGCATAATGGAAACATCCTCATTGTTGCGTGCAGATCAGCTACAGAAAAGGGGGAATTGCCTCGGACATTGCATTGGGCACAATGTGATCTGTGCTGTCATGTGCACTGCAGAGCATTGTACCTTGCTGCATGGCTTCATAGACACTTGATAGCCTGAAGGGTATCATGAAGTGAGGAACAAGGTGACTGAGGACAAGACAGAGACCTTACACTTTGCTGGCTGCTCACATCCATTATTATTTTTGGTCTCTGCCATGGCAGAGTGCAAAACATCCCAGAGAAGAGCTGGATACTGGGAATTATTTAAAAACCAGCAAGATTATATTTGTTTATCTTGTGCAATCACTCACACTCCCTTCAGTGCTATATTCCACAAGTCTCAGCTGCCCTTCCCAGCTGAGAGATGGCTGCTGCTCTGGGAAGGTGGGACAGAAAGTTGTGTCAGTTCCTGCTGTGCAGCTTCCATGGACCCCCCTCATCTCCAGGATCTTTCCTCCACTGAGAATGTTCACCTTTTAGCTGCAGACCTACAACTTTCCTAGAATCAGAAGGTATGGTCAGCCTCCTAGTTGGCACTACTGTCTCATGACTCTGTATTAATTGGAGGATTCAGGATACAGCACTTCTCTTCAGACCTGGTGATCTGAATCCCAAAATCATGATGACTTGTTCACATTACATTATCCTGAATATTCAGACATGGTTGGAAAAAATGCATAGCTAGAACCTGAAGAAGGCCAGTCAAATCTTACACTGGGTGCTTGAATTTTACAATCTTGTAGTGATCCTAACAAGAAATAGTGAATTTATACAAATCATTCATTACCCAAGTAGATGTTTCTACAACTAGAACTCAAAATAACACATTTAATAGTACAGGCAAGGAATACTGCACTGTAGGAGGCAGGATAGTCATGTTGTTTCAGAGGCTGCTTGCCCAGCATTATTAAAAAAACCCCTCTGAATTCAAACCACAAATGCTATAAAGGGAGCTAATCTTCATCTTTTTTGATAATCTTCTCATATCTCTCATCAAAACCACAACATGAAGGTGGTTCTGGCTCCTTTGAAACTCACTGGCTATTTTGAAAAAAACTGTAGCTTATAAATAAAATAAATTGTTGTTTCAAAGGAAGAACAATCAAAACAGCAGAGCTAATTAAATGAATTTTGAAGCAATAGTATTTTGTGGAGTTGCATGTTTTTGTTGTAGTCACAAACGGTAAATTTATTCAGAATTTTATATCAAAGGAAGCTAGAAAACAAGTTGTGAGCTATTTAGAAACGTTGCTCCTATTTTCTTTAAAGAAAACACATTTAGTTTCTTTCTCCTGAAGCCAGCTTCAGTTATAGTGTCTTGCTTGAAAGTGATAACCTCATATTGTAGAATTACTATACAAACTTGAAAGGGCCTCTAGAGGTCACCTGGTCCAACCCACCATTAAAAGTAAAGTCAACTTGCATCAAGTTGCTCAAACTGTTGTCCACTAAAATTTTTAATATCTCTAGCAACCTCTCTTTGCGGACACTTCCAGTGCTTGACTGTCATGTTTTTTCCAATATCTAACCAGAAACTTCCATGCTGTAACTTGTACCTGTTTCTTCTTCTCCTTCCACTGCAGTCCCTTGAGAAGGATCTGGCTCCATTTTCTCTAGGCCCTGCCAATTGTTGAAAACATTAAAATAATTCACTTTGCCTAAAGAAAGTCTTGCAATAAAAACAGAAGTGGAAATATTTCTGCTCGCTTTCTATGAGACTGTTTTCTTTTTGGATGCCTCTGGACAAAAAGAAACATTCCTCATTTTTTATGTGTGTTGGATAATTCTAATGACTGGAGGGAGACCTCATCGCAGTCTGCAATTTCCTCATGAGGGAAAGAGGAGGGGCAGACACTGATCTCTGTGGTGACCAGTGACAGGACCCAAGGGAATAGCCTGAAGTTGTGTCAGGGGAGGTTTAGGCTGGATATCAGGAAAAGGTTCTTCACCCCGAGGGTGGTTGGGCACTGGAACAGGCTCCCCAGGGAAGGGGTCACAGCACCAAGCCTGAGTTCAAGACAACTTTGGAAAACACTCTTGGGCACATGGCATGACTCTTGGGGTGTCCTGAGTGGGGTCAGCCATTGGACTTGATGATTCTGATGGGTCCCTTCCAACTCAGCATATTCCATGATTCTGTGACTGAGAAAGGAACAAAATTAACACAAATCCTGAAACAAAAGTAAGCTTCTGGATCTGTAGACTTTGTTAAAGGGTACAAAATTGGTAGTGCAAATCCATATTTGAAAGAAGAGGTTAAATGTAAATATTCTCAACCTGAATTAGTTTCTATTTCAGAATATTTCTAAAATAGACTTGGAAAGGTTAGAATTGTAATAATATGAAAATCTTCCTTATATCTTTTTTTTTTCTCTTGATGCTGTATATTTTTTAACAGAAGATTTGGTACAGTTAAGTGATTCATCATCTCCCATTCTTCTGATGAGGTATTCTTTCAAAAGTGCAGATTAATAAATTTTGCAAGGCAAAATCAGAAAGCCAGTGTATGTTTTGAGTTTCTGACCATGGAAGGATGAGCATTAGATTCCTATTGTTCAACAAAACAGCACTATTTTCAGCTTTGAACCCAGTATATGTGTTTTCTCCATTCAGTCTTTTGCTGAACACCACAGTGCTTTCACTTCCAGGTATTGCAGTAATTGTACCTTCCAAGTGATGCACCCTGGCTCGATGTGATTGCCTGCTATGGTCCCTGATTATGATGGAAGTGTATTTCCACATCATGCTGTCACTCCTCGGTCAAATACAGTTTCAGTTGGAGGGGGCTGTGCCATCCTTTGCCCGTCATTTGCTATTGTCCTTGTTCACTGAGTTCAGCCTGTTGATGTTCTGATTGCCAAAGGCAAATCATTTGATTTTGAAAAAGCCTCCTCCTTGCTGAACGCCTAGGGGTATTTTCAGCTCTATTTAGATTTCTGCATTACAGTTTTAAATTGCTACTTTGGGCTCTATTAAAAAAATTTCAGAAAGAAAATGTCAGTGTGCACAAACAGGTAATTGAAAACAGCACTGCTTAGGAACAAATAGGGTTTTCCTGCAGATTTCCTTAGCCTTTGTTTAAAAGCACAGCATTAGTATTATGCTAGTGGGGATTTTCTTTTATTTGGTATAAGTGCTAATCATGATAAAATGTCATTGGTTTGGGTAGTTGTGTAATGCTTGTTAACATATTCATTGTGCAAGAACAAATGAACTGTAGGAGTTGTGGTGCACACAAGTAGGAAATCTCAGGTTGTAGTCTATTAACTACAGGAGTCCTGTTCCCATTAATTTATGAATTTGGTATCATTCTACAGCATAAAATACTTTATTCATTATATGCACATTCAGCTTATAGAGCCTGATTTTGGCTGAGAGTGGTAAAAGGCTCCATATTCAGCATCCTATAACCATAAAAGAATTTTATTCTGGAGTCACAGCAATAAATCTTTCAACTCTGGCCAGCTGAATAGACTGCATAGCTAGTATCTTGATGTCTTGTGCCTTCTAAAATAATTTATACCACTGGAAATAATTATGCATACTTTTACTAACTTAGCCTCACTCTGTCTTTTTTTCCCACCTGGGTAAATTCTATACCAAGCTATTCATTAAGCTTCAGTGTGAGCAGTAGAAGGTCATAGAGGGAGCTTGGAGCATTGCCTGTGAAATCATAGATGAAATTTTCTTTAGCAAATTCTTTAGTGAAGCATTCCTACTTTCAGATTCAAACGTTATTAAAAAAAATATTCCAAAACTTTTTTAAAAGAAATCCATTGGGACCAAGTTGGTGTGTTTCATCACTAATTTTTCTCATGAGCCAAGAAGGCTCTGTAGTTCTCAGGATAGTATTTTTTTTATTTTCTACTTGTGTTATTGACAGGATATGGGTGGTGAATAAGGAATAGATTTCTATTGTATTTAAGTAGGTAATTTAATTTCTTGTATAAATGGAGTCAGGTCTACCATAAAATTCTACAGCTGCTTTTGTCACTCGTCTATATACCAACCAGTGTAATGAAGTTTTCTGTATTATATAAAGTGATAGTACTGCATGATTTCACAACCTAAGCTCTTCTTTTCTCCTGATCAAGTCAACTCTGACTCCTTCACTCAGTGCAAATGTATGTGGAAGCAGCAACTTTGGCAGCAAGTGGTCTGCACTGTTTCCTTGTGTTGTATTATTTCTCTGTGATGTGAAAATTCTATGTCAAGGAGAGGAAACCTGTAAAATAAGAGAAAGCAAAAAGCATAATGAAGTTGTAAGTGCTGTAGATGCTCTCAGGAATACTTAAAGAAGATTGGGGGACTTTTATTGACCTAAGCATTTTGGAAACCAAAGTCAAACTGAGTACATCAGTCTGTGGCATTAAACCTATCAGCTCTGAACTCTCTTGATAATATTACTCAGGACTGTCTGTGGAAAGGAGGCCAGAACATTCCCTGATGTTCATAATCTCCTTCTTATTGCCTAGACATTGTGTGATGTTTGTGTAGTGCTAGAGTGGCTCTGCATTTGTTGAACTTCTTGGTTTGAAAAGACAAACTGTTGGTATAAAAAATGGGGAGGCTGGTCTTTGGAAGGCTGAGTTATTGAAATTGTGTTCACTTCCAATCCATCTTCATTCATTCACAGATGTCTCCCAAAGAAAGTAAATATGCCTTTTCAGTGAGTGTCTCCTTGACAAATGCTTTTGGAATAAAATCCTTGCAGCCCAAAGCTGCCCACATATCCACACAGGATCTGTGTACTCTGTTATGCAATGGGCTGGGAGGGGAACTGCACATGGAACAACAGCTACATTTTGGGTGTGTTTGACCCGGGGATTGGCCCCCCAGTTGTCCCTGCGCCAAAACGAATGCCCAGGTTAGACCTTTGACTCCCCCAGCTGGGCTGGGATCATGCGGGCTGTGGCTCTCACGTGCGGACTACAGAGCACCTGTGGGTAAAGGTCTGCTGGGCTTTGCTGGAAAATGAGTGAATAGCACTCGCTTGAGCAGGCAGAGCATGGAGGCAATCGAAGTGTGCTGTCTTTTGGCTGTGACAGTCAGCCTTCCCAGGGGGCTGGCCACCAGAGCTGTAGTGCAGCTGTACTGCAAACTGTCCTGGCACCTCTCCCTGCTCCCACACCTTTATCCTGACCTGAGATCTCCAGCTGAGAGAGCTGCAGCATCAGGGACAGCCAACAAGATGCTCAGACCTGTGTGTAAATGGTTCAAAACACCTTCTTCACAAAACAGACAAGCTTTCCTCACAAGGCGGGCAACAAGGAGAAAGATGTATGTACCATGTATACATGTAGACTCTAGCACAACTGAGGCACAAAGAACTGCGGGGAAGGGGCTTGGAGCATCTAGGTTTTACTATACTATGCATAGTAATATCACAATTTAAGAAGTGATTTCCTCAGTTTTATTCTTCTCCTAAGACATTACTCATCTTGACTGCATTGTATATTATGCATGAAGACAAACTTGAGCTTTGTGGTAGGAAGATTATCTTGGGAATTCCCATGTCCAAAGTGCATGTTATTGAACAACATGCTTAGACAACAGCTTCAATCTAAAAGGATTTTGTGTCGGGTGTTTTTGTGGTGTCTGCTACTTGGGACACACACAAGCATGGTCACACACAAGCATGCTAGCACAACAACCTGCAGGGGGAAAAGGGAAAACCCCAGTCTTAAATAAAGGTGATGGAAGCTTTTTTTTTTAAAGGTAATATTGTCAAATACAAAAGTGGTTAAAGAGGAGCATGAGGAAAATATTTCAATATAACTACATCAATTTCTACCAGCTAATAAAGAGCATTTCCTTTGCTTTCTCTAGTGGGAAAATAGAGCAGAACTTCCTTTAGCACTAGTTTCTATAGTAACAGTATCCTCAAAACCATCTTTATGCACTCAAAAATAGCTTAATATTACAGTCTAGAAATGGAGCTTAATCAGAGTTTTCTGTCCTCTAGAAAATAGTTAATGATCTTGAGGAACAGGAATTTAAATTGCATGGAACATTAAATTCTTGTAATTTAGTAACTGAACGTTTGTTTGCTCCTGCTGATGAGGTGAGAGATGGCAAAGCCATCCTCCACAGCCTCGTGTCCCAGCTGAGGTCCATGATGTCTACTGTGCTTTTGTGTTTGAGCCCACAGGTGCTACGTTTATCCATTCCTTAATTTTTCCTTGGTCTAGGTGCAACTGAGCTCTCTGGTTTTCCTTCTTGTCTGTGCCAGCTCTTCTCAGCTCAGACACTTGTGAGCTGAACACAGCTCTGGGGTGAACAGGTTGTGGCACAGCTGCCTTCTGAGCCCACAAACCTGCCTTCATAGCTAGATGCAAACCCACAGCCCTCTGTCCTCTCCTACCCTCACAACATCCTTTTCCTCAAATGGCATCTCCTGCTGGTCATCATTCCTTTCTTTCTCCTCTCTGCAGTCATTTTCTCTTTCCTCAGCTGCTCCCACAGCTGAACTGCCAGTGAAAGCATGTCTCTTTTCTTACTCTCTTGCCCTGAAATTCCTTTTGTTTCTGTCAGCCCCCACTCTGTTATGTAAACCCTGCTTTGCTCTTTGCGAATTTTTCAAACATCTACCATTCCTATCTCCAAATAAAGACCAAAGTGCTATTTTTCCTTTGGTCTGACTGGAGAGTTCATCTAGACCCTAAATATTTCAGTTAACTTCTGTCTTCCATTATCTATGGCCTCATATTCCAGACAGAGTGGGCAGTAAATTACAAAGGACTTAGGCAGTTCATGGCTGATTCATTACACACTGAGGCATTAAATATTGAGTAATTTTACATAATTAACGGAATTCCTAAATTCATGTGAGTAGGTTTCTCAGCCAGTCACAGCTGATTATCCTTCAGTTACTGATTAATAGTAGCACTAAAATAAATGATCAGCTTCTTCCCAGGATTGCATTTATCGGCCAACCTGTCTGACATGATGCAACCATGCAGCATACTTATTTAGCTACTGAAGTGATTCTGCACTCAGAGCTGCAAGAAATTGTTGAAACATACTTTGCTACTTTTACATGAATTTGAGATGATACATTATATTTTATGTCTTTCTATTATGTGTAGCTATTTTATAGTCCTCTTGCACATCACTCTTCATTACTCTTCACCATTCCCGTTATTCAGTTTACAAACATGCAAATAAAGGAATAATTATGACTAAAGAGCTCACCCATGAGAGCCGAGGGGCAGAAATGATCATCAAGTTGTATTCCTGGAAAATCAAAGAGAAATGTTTGATGTGTGAAAGCATCCAAAGTAAAATATGCCCTCTACTCAAAATTTCTGACATGCTGCCAGCTGTTCAGGGTAAAGAGACCTTTAAGGTGCAACCAGTCCTGAAGGGTCTGTCATCCAGGTTGTCCTCTTTGGCCAAAGCCCGCTGAGGAGCCAGGAGTGATGCTTCCTTCCTCTGCCCCTCTGCCGCTCTGGCCCACGTTCAGAGCTGCTCCTGGAGGCCGTGGACCTTCTGAAGAAGGGAGAGCCTACTGACAGCTGTGCCTGGGGACAGCCAGGGCCTTGCTACAGCTCTTCATCCCTCCTCTCTGACAGTATTGCAGATGGTCTTGCAGGACTGTACTGAGGAATATAATTCCTGAGTGAAAGCTTTTTTAAAAAATCAATCACTCTGATAAATGCCTTGCCTGTGCTGTTTTGAAAGTGTTGTTTTACTTCCAGTGAAGCTGCTGCAGGAGGCTTCCCTGCAAAATGAGGCTTCCCTGTGTTTTGCCAAGTGCCATTCCCCAGGGCTGCCCTTCCTTTCTGCTGTCAGTCAGTGCCAGCCTGATGCCATTCACAAGGACTGCGTGCACCACCTTGTCTTTTGACTCATGATGTATGCTGAGGGAGCCACTTTGATGTATGGAGAGCTACCTAAAATATTCTGATATTGAAGAAAATACCCATAAAAGCAATCCTCTTGATCCCACAAGTTAGCAATGATGTGTAATCATTCGCATTCAGACCTAAATATGGGATAAATACTTGCTAATTTACTAAGCAATGTTTACTCTGAAGACAGGTAAGACCATTTCAGGTGATCTACTTAGGTTGTCTCTATCGAGTTTTGCCAACTTACTTAAGCTTTTTAGAAGTGCTGAACTTTAAAGTCTGCACTGGTGCTTAGTGTTATATTGGTGTATCTTCAAATAAGAGATAAGTCAGTAGGATAAAAATAAACCAGACTGTTTTCTTTTCTTGAAAATTGTAATCCATGTTATAATGTTATTTCCTTTTATCTGTTAGAGTTCTGAATTATCAGTGGCCCCAAGGCTTTTTTATTCATTGCAATAATTGGTTTTACCTTTCTGTTCTGCTAAGGCCAGTGAATTTAAAATTCTTATAATTTTGTCTAAATGAAAACATATATTATGCAGTAGGGAAAAAGATGCATATGTGATTAGTCTATGATTATCTTCCTGTTAAAATAAATCTAAATAAATGGGATTTTTATTGTTCCTGTGAAGACTATTTGAATGGTAAATTATTCTAAATTGGTCATAAGCCACAACCTATTCACGTTTGTTCAGAGAGCATAGGCAAAATTGTAGCTTTTATTATTTTTAAATATAGTTAGTTTTTTCATTCTTGATGGCATTTCTGGTTATAGGCAATAAATGTAGCTATATATTACTGCTTTGTGTAACTGATATGTCTGCATGATATTCTTTAAAATACCAATGATACTATTTGGTTTGAATTTTTAATAACTGAGTACCTTGCAGAAGCCACTGTAGGTAAATGATGGTTAAAATTAGATAGACATATAAAGTGAACTCGCTGTTAATTTGTCTTTGAACTCCAGATGCCCACTGTAAGAGGCACCATAGGATGAATAAACAGCATGTGCTTCTCCAATGAAGGAGAAAGAGCAGTGCATATGTATAGATACAGAGAGATTAATTGATCTCTTGAGAAGATGTGAGTAAAGACCTTCCTGAATTGTCCTTAGAGCTCATTTTTTGGAGAAGGTGAAGCAAGGAAGCTGCAGAGGCAATCCACTTCACCCAGATGAGCTGGATCTGGCACCGCTGCTGAGATTTCCCACTAGCTGCTCTGTTCAGACCTAGCATAATCCCTGCATCCTGTCTGAGACAGGCAATGTGTGGTGGCCCAGAGGGAATGAGATCTACATTCCTCCTTTCTGCAGGCACATTACCTTGCAGAAGCAGCAACTGTTTCTTTCTTAAACAAGATGAACTAACTGAATCCCCTTTAATCAGTTACCAGTATAGCAGAAAATAGTGTCCTGCCTTGTTAAAAAATTGGTTTAACCTGCTCTGCAGTTAAAAAAAAAATCTGACCTTGCATGAGAAGGACTTGATCTGAGGAGATAAGGTGAGAGAGGATGACTAAAGGGGGTCATGTCCAGATCTTTTTGGTAGTTTCGTTACTTAACATATCGTTTAATTTAGCAGAAATGATAACTAACTGCTTGTTACTAACTGGCTACTAATACTTACGTTCTGAAGCATGTTATGATACTTCTATAGCCTAAAAATCAGTGTTGTGTGTTTGGTTATCTTCCTATGTAAATTAAACTATTTTTTTTCAGAGGAGTTTAAAACCACTCATAGCAGTATTATAGTGTTCAGCTGGAGGGTACAGTCTGATGCACACATAGAAGCTGGTTCATTTAGTGCCTCAAAATGCCCCTCTGCTGTTAGTGTGGTTAGAATAAAGGGAAATAATTTCCCCAGTGTGGACCAGTTCACAGAATGTAATCACTTGTATTTTGCTATTGGTTATTCACTCCTAACATACCAAGCTGTTGATTTATTGCTTTCTCTGCCAGACTGTTGCTGCATGGCAGGGAGGAGTCATCTGCTGTAAAGTAGTGGTGTCACCTGTACAACCTTTGTACGGTTTTGCCCAGTGGTTGTAACGGGTTGGATGGATAAATTGGTGATATTTATGCTACACAGAAGATGTCAATCTCACCCAGCTCTCACTTTTACTGCAAGTGAACTTGCAAGTTTTCATTTAACAAAAAAATAAGTTAATAATAATATGTTAATAAGTTCCCTCCTAAGGCAAGGACAAAGATTTTCTCACAAAAATGTTCTATTGGAAAATATTGATTCAACTAAATCAAGGTCTTATGATGCAATAAAAGGTTTTTTTTTTAAAAGAGTTTTGGCAAAATATCAGCAAGGTTTTCGATGTACCTGACAAATTCTTAATGTGTCAAAATAAGATTTTTCTGGACAAATTATTTGTAGAAAGTTGAAAAAATGTTTTGTACTATTTTGTTTGTGAGCAATTTTGCTATTTTGATTTTTTTTCCTTACTGATTCATGATGAATACAGTATTTAATACCTTAGAGCTTTGAAATGCATAATATAATTTTTGGCCAACTCTGGCTAACTGTATGATATTTGACAGCAGAGGCACTGACATACACACATGTGAAATACAGTTCTGAATTAAACCACTGAGGCTACTTCTGATCTAGTTTCCTAATTTAATGTGCTTCCTTCATGGAAATGAGCAGTTCCAAAATGTAAATCTCAATGACACGGTCCCACAGAGATGAGTCCTGTTCTGTTAACAAGCTCCATGAAGTGATGGCTTGAACTTAAAAATATAGTTTTTCTATCATGACTCAGAATCAGATAAATCCCAGAGCCAATCAGACATCAAAAATGAAAAAGAAATGCAGTGAAGGAATTTTAGAGGGAGCAGGATACTGCTTTGAGGAGATGTCAGTGTTCAAAGTGTGGCACAAAGCCTGAGCAACTCAGACCTGTATTGCTGCCTATTGCTGAGCTTCATCAAATACAGTGAAAACTTGGTATTGCACTCCAGTGAAAGGTTTAATGTAAGATGTTTCTTCCTCGGTAACCACAGTGTGCCTGGGAAATTGTAGGATTAGACACTAATGTACAACTGACCTCACTGGCTGGTGTTTTTTGTTTAGAAGGACTTACAGTGGGCTATTGTGGTTTGCAGGTTTGCAGTCACAGATTTTCCATGAGGACCATTCTGTTCATCTGTATCTGACATTCCTGTAACACAAGTATAATCTTCTTCAAGTACTTTTCTCCCTGCTCTTGTACTGCAGCCAAGGAAGCTTGCATAGGCTTTCTCCTGCAGGAAATGCTCCTACTGTGAACTCAGCTGTTCCCAGTCATGGGTGAGAGTCACGGACTTCTATCTCATGTAGCAAGACTTAATCCGGTCTCTGGGATATTGCAGTGCTTCGGTGATTTCCCCACTTTTCCCACAGTGCTGCTATTGCTTGGTGAGCAGGGGAGCTTCTGGTTTATTATTTGCTTTTATGCTTCTTGGTGGGATTCTCTCTAGCAATGTTCAGTGTTTTATTATCTGTCTCATTTCATGTAATGCACTTGCCACCTTTAAAATGCATAGAGTTCTGTGCTATTTGTTAGTCCAGCTGAGAACTATAACCCAAACAGTAAAATGCCTGGATACTTTTTAGACTTCTCTTCATGTCTGTGTTCCTAATGGAGAAAAGACTTAATGAAATATCTGCTTCATATAGAAAGTTAAATTATTCCATATGTTATTTCAGTGTTAAATAAACCAAAAGGTACAAAGTTAGGTGCCCAAATTTTGGCAAATGACATCATATTTATGCAGCCAGGTGCGTATTCCAGTCTTCAAAAATATGCATACAATTCCTGTCAGTTAGCAGCAGTTGCTTTTCATGGGGTCTGTTGATGCCTCACAGCTCTGAAAAGCAAGACTCTTACAGAGTGTTCAGCTATTGCTGTAGGAGCTACAGCAGAGCCTGCAAACATTGGTCAGGATTTAGACTTAAATATTTTCCAGGAAATTTATAGGGCAAAAGATGCTTGCATCAAACAGCAGTGTCTTATTTTATAAATATATTAAAAGAATATAAACAGAGACTTGGTTAAGCACTTGTGTAACAAAATGGCAGCATTCAAATTGCAACTGCAGTTGTTATAACTCTCCTATAGTTTCATTGTGATAGTATGTAGTTCAACATCTCCTCTTCCTGCAACTTTTGTGCTATTTCCAGACAATATAAAATATCAATTAGCTCTATAGCATAAGTAGTTTCAGTAATTTTTCTATTCTTATCATACCAGCAGAATTTCTCCATCTTCATGGTCAGAGGTATATATAAATATTCTGTGAGAATTTGAACACTGAGAAGGAAATGTATATTAAGAGTTTTTACTCAAGCAGCGCTTCCTTGCTAAGTCAGAATCTGCAATTTTTTTTGTTGTGTTGCAGTGTTTTGTAGATTTTGTAACTGAAAAGTAGTCTTCTGGTAGAATTTTGGAGAAAAGGCAAGTTTTGTAACTTGATGGCAATCTAAGAGTGTAATTGGGTAGCTGGTACACATTTTTAACTGATGATGCTCTGATAATATTAATCTCTGTCGTATTTGAACAACTTGAATTTGTGTCTTCCTGGTACAATGAGGGAAACAAGAATAACAAGACCTTTGTTCTTGATCATATGAGGAGAGCTTGCAATGCTATAAGCAAAGATATTATTTCATGTGAAAAAACGGTCAGATACTGGTGGCTTGGTCACAAAAATATTTTTACAATAGTGTTTCAGTGTGGTATTTTTGTTAATCTGTTAGACAAAAAAAAAGTAAGGATATTCTGTCATCTTGTAATTATCTCTGTTCTCAACTTTCATCTGCCGTGCACAGTTGGCAACAGATGCTCAGGCACTCTGCAGTTAGGTGCTCTTCAGCCACAGATTTAATGAGCATAGCAGTGCTGTTGCAAAAGTAATCATGTGCAGGGAAGTATTTCAAAGCTCCTAACTGAAAAAGGAGAAGTAATTTCCACTGGGTCAATCACATCCATCGTGCAAAATAGGGCTTGAAGGGACTTTGTTATAATGTTTTCCCAAATCTTTCTAGAGAGGTCCATTATAAAGTCTCTAGCCTTCTTTTAAACCGCAGAGGACCCATAACTGATAATTTGGGAAGGCCTTCTGGAAACTGTCTTTTACAGAATAACCAAACCTTTTGCATGATTTATTAATCAGTCTGATAACAAAATATTTGTCCCATCTGGCACTTCTGCAACAGAGCAGTTCTAATTTGTGGCAGTGAAGTGAATGTTTGGAGTAAACCTCATAAGGGACATCAGGAAAATTATGAAACATTAACTATTTCAGAGTTTACACTGCCTTTGAAAATGCAGATGCCTCAAGAATGTGGCAAATTTTTGACATAATAAAAAAAAATCCCGCTGATTCTGAGAGAATGTATTTTGTACTTTAAACAGGTTTTTAATGTCTGCCATAGCGATTTCTTTTTTTCTAAAACTGATTGATATGAAGATATTAATGTCAGAAATCATTATGTAATTCTTCAAAATTATTGTACTTGTTACATCAAAAATACATATGGTATATGTAGAAAACTAAAACACTTAAGCTGTCTGTCTCATTTTGTACCAAGCTGCTGTCTCAGTAGAACTGACATTTTAAATCCTTTTTGGCAAGAGATAGAGGAAAAAAATCTCATTCTGACACACGAAATATTTCACTAAGTTGACATGCCTGTATCACCTCTGTGTCCCGAAGAAAATGGTTGCACTGAACATTTGTAGGACGATTTTACACCTGAGATTTTTTGGGGGTTGTTTGGTTTTTTTTGTTGTTTTGTTTT
>VZRZ01001149.1:206814-299963 GCA_013398175.1 Climacteris rufus
AAAAAAAAGAAAAAAAAAAGATGTTTCAAATAGATATTACTTATTGTACTTACTATAGCTGATTTTCATTAAAGTAAATATTTTGATGTGGACAAAACCTTTTTCTGTGATAGCATTTGAGAGAAAGGGAAACAATTAGCATGACACACTGGCAGTATTTGTCAGGGTGTGGTCACTGTCTAATCAAATGAAATGCAATCCTTCCTTTGCTTCCCACAGACATACAGTACTCTGGTATGTTCTTTAACCTTTAGGGATATAATACAATAAGAAATGAAACAGCAGCTCTGTAGTGGAAGATACAAGGTTGTTGCAAATACATAAACCCACAAATCCTATCTGATAATCATGAAATGACAGAAAAGGCAGGATACAAAGGCAAAGGAAGGCATAAATACGTTATGGTAAATTCTTGGTTCTTGTTAAGATGCAACTTTGTGCCACTGATCCCCAGCACCCTGTGGGCCCAAGACTTCAGCCAGTTTCCATCCCATCTGTCCATCCAGCCCAGCCATCAATGGCCCCATCTATGAGCTACTTCTGGGAGACAGTGTCAAAGGCCTTCCTGAAGTCTGGGTAGACGATGTTCTCCCCACATCTGCCAGACCAGTCATGGCATCATGAGAGTTTATCAAGTTGGTCAAACATCACTTTCCCCTTTTATTTCTCTGTGCTGACTACTCCTGGCAATTTCCTGTCATTTCTACACCTGGAAGTTGTTTCCGGGACTACCTGCTATGTCATCTTTCCAGGAATAGAGCTGAGGATAATCAGCCTGTAGTCCCCTTCTTCTTTCTTCTTGTTTGTCTTGGCAGTAGGAGTGACATTTGCTGCTACAATTTTTCTCACAAACCTCTTTATATGTTTTATCTTTGTTCTTCTTTTCCTAACATTTGTCAAAACCATGTGCTCATTGGTCACTGTATTTTACACAGTTTGTTTTATCAGATTTATCAGTTTCTTGCTATATATGTCAGTATTTACCTTCAACAACACAGCAGTATGCATGTATTTTGGAACACCTGCATGCATAGTCACAGTGATTTTTTCATGCCGTATTCCTCTGCAAATAGCAAAGAGTGAATATCCTCTGAAATACTTATTGTGATGCAATGATCTCATAAGTGAAATTGTGTAACTCAAAATTTAATGGAGATTTCCAGTCAAGTTCTTTTTCTCATTTTGTCTTTCATCTGCTTGGGAATGTTGCAATGAAGTTTTGCTGGGTTCTGCTAAGGTGTAATCTGAAAGAACTGTTCTTCACCCACTGCGCGTGGAAATAAAAGAATGTGGATGTAGGAAAAGACAGGATATTCCCTTTTTGTTCTGTAGCTAAGGCCTCAGCACTGCAGAAAGTCCTGTTTACTGTCAGCAGATAAAATTGTCTATTTTTACAGATTGAGAAGTTTAGCTGCAAAATTCTGGAAAATATTTACCAATAATATACAGTCTGTGGTATTGTCCTGGGGTGACTGTATCCTATCCCCACTGTCCTGTATCCCTATCATCAGCAGATCTTTCCAGTGCAGGGTTATGTTCCTGCCTGGAGGACAGCGGATTTCCTCCCAATCGACTGTACATAAATAAGGTGACTCTCCCGGGATCCTTCTTCTTCTCAGCTGCAGTGGACAAGGTCGGCATGGCGGAGAGAAGGAGAGGGGTTTTTTTCCCCTCTGTTTTTTTTCTTCCCCTTGCCTTTTCGGACAGTTTTTTTCCATTCCTTTTTTTTGCCTCTTTCTCTGTTTTTTTGGACCTGTGCCATCACCTGGAACTGAGGAGCGGATCACCATTGGAGGGACATTCCCCCTCCCGGGCCTAGGGAGGCCTGGTGCAGCCCGTGCCAGGACTCCTCCTGCTTCGGGAGCCTACCAGACGGAAGGGACTCTCTGGGACTTTTCTACTGAGGTTTTCCGTTTTGGGGGATTTATTATCTGATATTATTCATTTGTTTTATTGTCTTTGCTGTGTCTGCATGCATATTGTGTGTTTGGGTTTCTTTCACTTTCTTCTGAGAATTTTCTTTCCGGACCAGAGTGGAGGAGGTGCTGGTGAGAGCTGCTTTCTGTTTTGTAGGGGGTTTCCTCCTGCTGTTATCTCAAACGATAACAGATATGTGTTTGTTGCTTGATTCTTTTCTTTTCTTTTGGTCACAGTATGGGTAAATTTTCATCAGAGATAAAGGTATGGTTTCTAAGGCAAAGCTACCCTTTTGCAACTTTTGTGTTCTTGATGCAAGAATTTCTTTCAGAAGTTTGCATGAACTTTTTTTTGTAACATTAAATAAGATGATGTTGCTATTATAAATTCATACTCAGAAATGGCTTTACTTTTTTGACTGGAATAAAAAAAATAACTATGAGGTAGTTTTTTGTCATTTACTTGACATTGATATTGCTTTTGGTATATGTACTGAAAATAGATTTCTATAATGACACAAGTCAGATGGCATAATGTCTGTTGACATTAAGAATCTCACCTACAATATACTACAATGATTTTGATATAGAATCTTTTACTCACATAACAAAACTGTATTTTCTAATAAATTTATTTAAAAAGAACCTTGTTTAACTTACTTGTTTGAGAATTTTAGCATTATCCTTCTGGGAGTATAATTTAGACCAGCCTTATGCTGAATTTTCCATGAAGTTGCTAATGTTAATTATAAACCTTATTTATCCATCAGTGTGGCATACATGTTACTGGAGTGCATATATGAAAACTTTTCTGACAGAAATTGTGATTAATAGATTTAATATTTGGATTCCTGATAGGAATGGAGATGATGCTTCAGGTTATTAATATACTTCTTACAGGGACGTTGTCTGTAGCAGCAGGTGTTATACTTTGATCATTGACTTCTGTTTGCTTGCTATTCATCTGGATGAGTTTAGGCCTTTGCCATTTGATCACATTATCTTTTATCTACTTTAGAATTCTCATCCACATAAATGTATTTCCATGACACATCAGCTTTATGCCCTTATTTCTAATTCCTTGTTTTCTCTGAAAAATATGATTGAACAGTATCAAATACTGTTGCGGTGGCCCAGCCCACCTTGGGGCTGAGTGCCATACAGTGGGTGGAATTCCCCGCCCAGGATTCTGACCCTGAGGGCGGATCTGAGGGTGAGGCCCGAGTCCAGGGCTGACACTCACTCTGCGTCACTCCCACAGCATCTCCTCCCTCCCTTCCAGAAGCTTTGCTGTTCCTTTCTCCCCATTGATTTAAACCCCTTATGTTTAATAATGCAGTCTATTCTTTATGTATGAAGCTCTGGAAGGTTCTGTTCAGTTCGGTTCTCTATTGGTTGGTTTGTATCTGTTCCTCCCCTGATATGTTGATTTGTTCCCTGTTACCTCATGTCCTTCCCTTACTGGCTTCCTCCCTTGCTCCCCTCTCTCTCCAACCCCCTTTAAAAAGTGCTGTCACCCCTTCCCTAACGCCTTTGACTGACCGTCTCCCTTCCGTCCACACGCCCTGCCCTTCGGGGTGGAAATAAAGCCGATGGGTCATTGGTAGCCACGCTGCTGGGGCACCAGACCTTGTTGCTTGCCAAGGCCACTGGACGGCTAGCAGCCAGAGTGACAGAATATGGTTTTATTCATCAGACTTGAATGGCTTTTTTGTTTCAGTTTTTGTTATGAGAAACAACTGACCGCTAAAATTTTATGGGATCTTTTAACATGTGGTGCAATTGTGCCCTTTTCCTGCTGTATTTCCTGATCTACTGCAATGCCTGTCAAATTGAAATCAGAGGTCTAAAAAGCTGTGGCATTCACCTCAATCTTGAGTGTGAATCACACGTCTCTTGGAACTTAATCCATACACTTGATTGACACCCAAACACCAGGAAGATTCTGAGATTCATTCCCATTTCAGTATTTGTAATGGGCACAATTCTGAGTTCTGGGGTACCTAAATTAACAAAAAATTCATTTGAAGGGAAAGGACATGCTTTGGAGCACCAATTTTCAGATTGCCCTAAATACCTCTGGGAAAATGGAAGTCAGATCTTGACTTAGACAGGATTGGAGAACTAAAATGAAACGATAAAAGCATGCATTTTTTCCCTTTTTATCCAGTAATCGTCTAATGTGACGTGCATAAACTCTTGCTCTTCTTCCACTGTTTGGCTCACTTTGCAAGAAGCAGGATGTTGCAGTCAAAGGAATATGGTTTTTTTCTTAATCTTCGGGCTCTGTGGAACTGATCTTTCTGGTGACACAATGATATACATCCAGCAGGTGTGCAATGTGCCATCCAGGAGCAAACTCTGCTGAGTTTGCTCTATAACATATCTTTAGGCATTTAAGTTTTCTGAGGCACCTCAGCATTTTTTGTCAGACTTTTGCTGAGTTGTTCTCCTGAACTTATGCTTCTTAATACTTGGGTACATAAATGCTTTGAGGAATGTCCACCTGCCTCTGTTGACTCTTGTCTAGATAAAGATTGTCATGCTTGGGAAAAAACATCAGTTATACATTTAGTCTTCATTCTTTAAAACATAATCACAGACAGTTTTCTTTAATTTTAGATGCATTGGCCAGTGCCAACGGTCCCAAGTTGTCCCCTGGGAGCCTTTTTTTGTTTTGTTTTTAATTTGTAGAATTTGAAGTTTTATTCTCACTTGTAGAGCAATTGGTGTCAGCTTATTATCAAATAACATAACATCAGCTAGAACACTTCCTATGGTTGCTGTTGTGCACTCCTAAATCTGCGTATTGTAATAACAAGATGAAAAGAACCTCAAATGAAGGTTCAGATGAGAATATTCTTTGGTTTAATATTTGATTATTATTTCTCCCAGGCTGGTAATGCCACTTAATTATGAAGGTCCGTAAATTCAAATGAGCAAAGTTGCTGCTGGTGGCCAGGTTCCAACTCTGATGAGTGTTTGTCTTTACGGGTTTGGAGAAAGATATAAAAGGTGTTAGATTTGCTCCTCAAGCTTTGTTCACTGTAATGGCAGCTGACACATGTATGTATTTATCAACTAAGACTGACGTTTGCTTTTTAAACAATGCATAATTAAAAATTCAGTTATTCAATAACTGTTTTCAAGAATTCTCACATTCCTTAGTTCATTTTTCACTCAGTTATTTTCTCCAGAACAATTTCAACTATCTTTCTCATGTCTTTCATTCCACATTTTGAGAATAAGTAGAATCTGCTTTGAACAATTTGTACTTTGGGTCCTTTGTTTTCATTTTTACTGTAATGTTAGGAAGTTAAAAAGTAAGGATTTACACAGGGTTCCATTGCCAAAAAAGCATGTCCACTTCTTTCATGTTGTTCACAATGGACTAGTTTTTGGTATTGAAACTACAATAATAATTTTTTCCTTTCATAGACAGTTGAAATGTATATTATGAATTTTTACATGAAACACTTCACAGCTGGGCATAGCGAAATATATTTTAGAGAACAGCAGTGAAATAGAAAATTGCCATGGAAAAGAGATCTCTTTTTTACTGTATTGGCATAAGTTTTTGTCAAATTAGAGCTTAGTTTTTCTCTCTTGCTACAATTTTGGAGATGCTCAAGTGAAGAAGATAATGTGAATGTGTATTGATATCGGGTAAAAACGGAAACCACTGTTGCCCCTTGGACTTCCATGTCTTCTTGTTGGACTTCCAGTTGTCTGCTGCAATGCAGAAATAGGAGAAAAGACCATGAAAGGCTTGTCCTATTCTTCCAGTGAAAGAAGTTTTACCAATCTGGGAATGTTTAAAGTGGTTAAGAAAAGTTCAGAAAACTTATTCTGGAAAGTTTACCAGGTTTATATCTGTGCAGTGGAAAGTGTTCAAGGCTGGAGAATTTTTAGAAGGATTTTAGAAGGATTCAGAAATAAATACTGCAAGATTCTAAGTAAAACATTTCTTTCCATCATGCTTAAAATTAAACTGGGAAAAAGAAAAACAAAATTGAAGTAATAATAAAACCTCTCCCAATTCAAGAACAGTATTCAGAAAGGAAAAAACAATGCAGACTGAATAAGCCAAAAGACGTTGAGTCAGAGAAATTTGGCTGGGTCAGTATTATTGTTTCTGTCATTAAACAGTAGAAGGAAAAATACCAGAAGAAACACTGCTCTAGAGTTGATTACCAGTGACATACAATTCTGGTCAAAGGATCAGCCTGGGTCCACGTACCACAGAAAACGTCATTAGAAACATTATATTGACCCCATGACTTTCCCCTATAGGATATCCCTGCATAAATCCATCCAAACAAAACAAACAGAACCTCCACAACCTCTTCTGTCTGGCAGACATGGGTGCTTTCCCTGTATCTCCTAGGTTAAATTTCCATCTGCACGGTGCCGATGTCAGGGTGCACCCTGAGCTCACGGCTGGAGAAGCGGGACTGATGTCAAGTGGTTACCTTGGCAACAGGGAGGGGAGCAGAGGAGAGGGGGGGAGCAGGGGCAGGAGTGTTACCATGGCAATGGGTGGAGCGCCTTCCTCCCTTGGGCTGGAGATGCAGCTGCCCTTACTTAAAATTACCTGCCAGGTGCTGGGGGGTTTAGGCACATCATATCAGAAGTGCCTGTGTTATCACCTTATATTAACCATTTAATTTCTAGTTGGAAAGTGAAACTGCACTGGAGATAAAGTATTTTTCCCGCACAAGCTACACCCATATTAATCTCTTTTCATTGATGACAGTATAACCAGTTCACAAGTTGGAGCAGAATTTCTTTTTATTCTTTCTTATATAGTGTATAAAGCTATATGCCAATATGAGGAATTAATCATGAAGTGCTAGAAGATATGCTGATTTAGGGAGTGAGTTTGTTTTACACATCATTACAGGACAATATTTCATTTTCCCTAATGAGCTTTGCAAGATAGAGCTTAAAATTTCTTGTTTAGATTCTTTAATTTTTTTCTTTTTCTTTCCTAATGATGTCAGGTAGTGAAAATTTCTGGTAGTCTCCTTTCGAATTTCCCCGACTGGTGAGTGATAGAATTTGTGAGTATAAGAGGAATGTGCTCATATAAAACTGATAGAAACAGCCTGGACTCCTGAAATGACTGTCATTGAATGACCCAGTGAATGGCAATCAGCCATCTGTTATTTCATCTGATGTCTCTTGTCCCCTGACCAGGGTAATGAAGAATAACCAATTTCAATAGATGTTTTACTCTCTCATATAAAAAAAGAATGGACTGAAATCAAGAAGGAACTGGAATTTGATGAACTCTGGCATGAAAAAGGATGGTTTTAAGGGGAGGCAGAACTAATTCTGAGTGTCAAACCACCCAACACAAGAAAGCTTAGTATGGCTTGGATCAGTGATGATCAGGGACCCACAAAACCAGATCAAAATGAGAAAAAAAGGTGAAGAAACTGAGGCAAGGATCAGCCCCCAGATATTTATCCTATGAAAATGTCTCTGCTTCTGTTGTGAAGCCTAGATGAAGCATGAACACAATTGCCTGTTGTGTTTTCCTCTGAAGAGACAAGCTGTAATCCGCAGTGTTCTTAAACTTGGAAATGGGGGACGTCTAGGCTCAACCTCGTAGGGCAGCCAGCACTCAGGGGCTATATATTTTGAATATGAAGTCTCAGCGTTCCCTCAAAGTGTGCTCCCACTGGTGCAGAAGCAGAGAAGGGTCTGGTTTCACCTGAACCAGCAGTGCAGAGGGTGCAGTGCTGCCCCGGCTCCTTTGGAGGTCACGAGCAAAAGAGGTTTGCACACAGACTCATTACAGACTGTCTTCTTGTGCCTGTGTGGCAAAACAGTCATCTTATTTTTAGAACAGTTAAACATTTGCATTTCCCTCAAATGCAAATTAGGGCTTTTACAGATGAGCTTTTTCTGCTGTTTTGTGCACAGTTGGTTTTTTTGTGCATCATTTGGTTTAATGAGAGTAACACCTATTCATATCCTGTGGATATAGGATATAACTCCCTCACTCATGGTTGCTTCATTTATTCCCCTGATTTCTGTCATCCAGCATTTTAAACTCTCCTTTTGGACCCTATTTATGCTGTAATAAATTTAGACTTTGTGACCTGGGTATGTCTGTTCTGCTAAATCTAAGATAGCTAGGGACCAATACTTGTCCCCAAGCCTGAGTGATACCAACTGGTGTATGTCTACATTTCTTAGTTTTAGCTGCCTCTGTGGCAGATTTGCCTTGGGAGGAACAGGGTAAGGAATTCAGCTGGCAATGAAGTAAGGTGAGCTGTGTGTGCAATCTGCCTGTATTCAGCTGTGGGGATGCAATCTAGGAGTTAGTGCTTGTTTTGAGCAAATGCAGAATTGTATGCATTAACTTATTTTGACCCTTGAAAATGTTCACTGATGGGTGGCAGGATGGTTTGAAATGGGGAAAAATCCCTGGTGAGTTGTAGCTTTCCTGCATCTTGGAGAAGACAAGAATGCCCTCAATATCTCAGCTTCTGAGAAACAAAAAGAAGGTTATAACTCTTTTTTTCCCCCAACCATAGTGTTGTAAGAGTGCAGCTTTCTGGGACACTTGGGTACTGTAGTAGCCTGGCATGTGGGTTCTTAAGGTATAACATGGCCTCAGGAGGTACCCTAAATGTAATAGTGGAAGGGAACAGCTGGAACAGGACTTTTACCCATCTGATCTTCCCACCTGCCTCCTTAGAGAGTGTCCCTTACCATCTTTTCTGTCACTCACAATTCTGTGTGAGACCATCACTGTACATGGTCCTCAGCTCTGAGATGAGTGTCTGTTTTTTCATCACTGTCCTGTCTCCCATTCCTTTACAACTGTTCTTGTGCTAAGAGTGACAGTACGTATAAAAACATCATGGTAACCTCTCCTTTTCTAGCTTGCTGATGGCATAAAAGATATTTTAAAATATTCTTCCACTTCTTTGGTTAAAAGATCCCCTTTCTATCATTAAAAAAACCTGTTTAATAGAGAGATTATGAGCATAAAGTCTTCTTGAGTGCAGTCTTTTTTTTGAAAAGTAAAGTTTAGCTTCAGTTTTGAATAAGGTAACACCTCAAGAGCTATGTTTATAAAGTCAGTAAATCTTTTGTTGTAATATGTGAATACTATTGTGTATCTTTATAGTTTTATAATTTTTTCAGGTATCAAGTATTCTTAGGAAACCTTGATAATGTACTTTATTATATTAAGTACAGCGATTAACATATATTCACAGACTTTTAATTTTCTTTTTCTTTGTTTCTTCTGATCAAGGATTATTAACTTTTTTTTCTTTACTGTTTCCACAGTAGGCTTGTCCTTGTGCATTTGTGTTACTAAATTCTTAAGTTAACAACCTTGGTTTCTTAAATTACGCATTTGGAATCTCTCTGTCTCTCTCTCTCCATCCTGACTGCTGTCTTAGTAAAGCCTGAAATTACAGGTTAGATTGTACTTTCTCTGTCAATCCCAACAATGTTGTTCCTTGCAGCAGCAATCTCCTTAGGAGTGAATATTCTGATTAGAATTTTGAGTAGCAATGCTCACCAGATAACAGTGATCAAATTCTGTCCACTGCCACATGCATCCCTTGCAACTTCCTTTCATGCCTTGGACATCTTTTTCTCTAAAACAGCCCAATTTAAAGTGTATATAGTTATGCCTCATTGAAGGCAAAGCTTCTCATCAGGCATGGTCTGAAATAGGACATGAGCCCTGACACACCAAGAGAAGAGGCTGTGGAAATGCAATTGTAGCATGATCATAGCAGTCAGTATGTCTTTGGGAATGCTTTAAGAGCAACAGAAGACTCTAAAAAGAAATGGGAAGCAGAGGTATTTAACAAGTCTTCCACCAAAAGGAAAAGAATAGAGCTACAGCTGGTTTTCTTAAATACATTCTTCCTAATTTCATGCTGTGTTTCTGACCTGACCAATAAATGATTGATTGAAGCAGAAGACATAATCCATCAATGTGGAGTGAAGTCATGAAGAGATGTCAGTGGATGGGCCAAGACAAAAATCTCCAGCTCTTCCTTTAACTGAATGTAAGAATTTATCTGGAGTACAGCAGGGCTGGAGCTAGAGTCCAAGGAGGCAAAATAGGCAGAGTGAGACAAAAATATTTTCTCAGAAAAAGGAAATGCTACATGATAATTGCATGTTTTGTTTCTGGTGTGAAGTTAGCTGTCTTTCCCTCTTTATAGTAGCAGGAAATCAGTGAAATAACCACCTGAAGCAGGTGGGAGGCAATACTATAGTAAAGAAGACAAGCTTCCATCCTCCTTGCTCCAAGATTCCTGTGGAGTCAGTGATGAGAAGAGCTTCTTTCTTTCCTTTTTTTTTTTTTTTTTCCCCAAAGAATTCAGCTATGGAGATGATGGTACTCCTTGCTGTAATATTTTGACACTGCTAACCTGAATAGCCCTTATATCTGTTGTGACAATCTCAATGTTGACTTTGCTTCTTTCACTGTATTTTCTCCAGGGAACCAACATGCTTGTAATATTATGAAATTATCAAAGCAAATTCTCACAAAAGAGCAAGCTATTGGAAGACTTTCTGTACATAAAACGGTTTGGAAAGTTTTCAAACTTACTTATTTTGCTAACACTGTAAACTTAATCATTTTTCATCTATTTCTTTTGGTGGTCTTTTGAATGTACAGCTTTAACACTGATGGGAAAGATAAATTCAGATTAAGGAAAGAAAAATACTCAGAAGTGGCAAAGTGTTTCCTGAGCTCTTCCACTTTAAATAGAGACTATCAGGAATTGGGATCTGGAAAGGGAGTGGGAGCACAGAGAGTGGAAACAAAGCAAATTGGTGGAGAATGGGAAGGTGATCCCTGTTATGCTGTCTCAGGCTACAAACCCAGTGTTGTGTGTAGTGTGAAGTAAATACCCCCCCATTTAGGTCCTGGCAGCCTCTGGAAAAGTGAAGTTCCAGCCTGGCAGAGTTACTTCAGGAAAAGTTACAGGCAGCTCTAATGGTGCTACTCCACTCATCCCCAGCTCTGCTGGAAGTACTGCACACTTTCAGGACTCGTGTGAGAATTATTGTCGTCACAGAAGGCTTGTGTTAGTCTTGATACCACAGAAGTTTTGAATATACGCTGCATATGAAATACACTCTTTATTTTACTGGGTTTTCTCCCTCAGATTTCATTTATTTCTTTCTGCATTATTTCCACAAAATGAGAGTGTGTAGGAATCAAAATGGCTTCTCTGGGAAATGGTAAACCATTCCACTACCTTCAGTTCCTTGCCACAAGATATCTGAGAGGTTTTTACCAATTTTTGAAATTAGAATGCAAGCTGAGCACTGGGTGCAAAGCCAAGCAGTAGCTGTCAAGCAGTAGTGCTAAAGTTTACATTAAGGCTTAACATTTTAAACCTTCCAGAGGTCTCCTGGAATCTTCATATTTCCTGACTTTTCATAATCTATACAGCCTGTAATATGATGAACAATCAGCACACATCATGCAGCAGTTGCTGGGGAACTATTTATTTCCATCAATACCAAAAATAGGCATGATCAAGGTACCTCTTCAAATTATCAAATTATCAAAAGTCTGGTCATAAGATGTTCCACTGAACAGAGGACAATTCTCTCCTCCTTCTAGCCCAGGGTAATATGTGATGGATCAGGGAAGCTAAAGGTGGGCTGTGTTCAAGAGAAGCACTCTCAGTGTTTTTGTATTTACTGTGTAAATACAGTAGTTCAGGAAGAGGGAACCACTATCCCATGTTTCAGGGAGCATTTCATCTCATTAGTCACACAACTAAATAGGTGATCAATCAGGTGAATCAATCAATAGGTGAATCAATCAGACAGCCCTTTTCAGGGTAATTTTGTCAATTCAGTTGTTGATTGAACCTTTCTTTTAGTGGTCAGCTGGGCCGGAAAAAATATACTTTTATTGGAAAGGAACTTCAAACTTTGAAGAGATTACCCTCTTTTAGTGTTCTCCAGTGCATCAAATTGCAGACTAAATAAAGAGACATTATGAATGTTGCTTTAATATTTGGGACATTTCCTATTAAAACAGAGTATCTCAAACCCTTGTCTTTGTAATTCTAATCCAAGCATGACAAGGGCATAAAGAAAGAACATTTCTGGGTGTGTTCACCTGTAGTCTAGAGTTGAGTGCAATAAGGGGGAGACTCTCACTCTTTAGAGATTTTACTCCCATTTCTCTCCTGTTTGCTATGACACTGTTTAATGCTTATTTCTGAAACTGTTTTAGACTTACAAATGGGATTGCGCACTTCAGTGAAGTCAAGCCGTTTGGTAACTAAAGGAGATTTTATGCCTTACACAGTTTGTTAGACTAGTTCCAAGCTTATGCAGACGGTGTTTGTGGTGTGTTGTGGTGTGTTGTGGTGTGTTGTGGTGTGTTGGCACGTTATGCAAGGAGTGTGGGAGGGCACAGAATGATCATAATCTAAACTGAACCCTAATTATGTAGCTATTTTCAGTTGATTGAGTACCAGCCTCACACAAATGCCAAGCTTTAATCAAGGACAGTCTCACTCCATCTCCAATCAAGATACAGTCTCTACAATTAAAAAAAAAATTGTCTGGTAGGCAATAGTAAAAACCTGAAAAGTATCATGCAAGAAATTCTTACATTTTTTCTAAGGACAAGACTCAAGAAATTCTTGACATTCTTGTTATTGTGAAGATTTGTGAAAATGCAGAAAATGAGAAAGCTGCAGCAGAAGCCACAAAGGCACACCATACTATTATCACCAGTCATTCACATCCATTACCTGACTGTGACAGACAATTAAATTGTATTTTCCATGATTAACCAACATCTAAAATGATAAATTATGATAGGAGAAAATCTTCATGTATTGCCAACAACAGGTTAGCTACTTTTTAGATTGAGAAAACAATGAAAGATTTGGTTGGAAAGCTTGTATTTTTCTCTGTGACTACAGATGACTTAGACAATGGCATTTTCAAGGTGTTCCCAATTGCTAATCATTCCTACACAGCTGAAGGGCAAATAGTTCATTGCTGACTTAATTATCATCAAAGCACTAATGAAACCACATTGGGAATATTTGAAAATGTTAAAAAAACTGCTAAATTCAAGTAGTTGAAACTTTGACTGTGTACAGGTATTTGCAGGTAATATTGCTGCTGAATCTGGGTTATGTCTTCCATCCACAAATTTATGGAAGTTAAGAAAGTAAAAAAAAATACCATCTAATTTTCCTCATTTCATTCAGTCATTTTGCTCAGCCAGTGTTTCAGATTTAAAAGAGAACTTATAAAATTTGAATGGGAAGAAATGTTCAACATGAGACAATTACTTGCATGTTTTTCAGGTAAAAGGACCATAGCATGTTTTCTTGGTTTTAAGAGTTACTTTTGGAAGCTAAGTGATCATTGTCAAGTGTCAATTTTAAAATCCCATTTTCAAAGGTAACCTCATAGGAGGCAATGCAGAGCTTTTCAGTCACACAATGTTGCTTATAATTTTCAGATTACACTGAGTGTTTCTTGCAAGCATTGCAAGTAGAACAATTTGTATCTTTGCATGATAAAATGTATAAGATAATGCATTCATTTAAGGTTAAGTTGCAAAAAAGAACCAATGACAAATTCTTTGGTCATAAGCAGCTATTCATCATTGGAAAATAAAAAAAGAAAAAAAATTTTGCACAGACACACACTGCCTCAAATGAGGCTTTATATTTTCATATGATTAAATAAAATACAAATAAACAGATTTAGTTTTACTGGAAAGCATTACTCTTTCCAGAAACAGTGAAAAATATTGATAATCTAGAATTTCTTCAAAGGCTTAATGTGTGGTTATAGATTCAGCTGAGTATTTGCATGTATATGTCAGGAGTCTTCAGCTAGGAAACGTTCTCATATTTTTTGCAATTTCCTACATTTTTTTACTTTATAATAAAAAATGTCTGTATGTAATCAGATTTGAATAGATTGTAGAATCAAACAGTTTTCACTTCAGTGAAGTTTTCAAGAATGGTTAATTTAGCACATAGCATGGTCCATGAATTTACTTTTAATACAAAAAAAAATCTGTTGAAACTGGTAATAAATTATACTTCCATCAATCCTCTCAAGTTTATAATGAATTTCCCATCAGTAAAATTCAATATTATTTCAGAAATATGTCTATGTACTAAAGGAAATAAATTTCCCTAGAATTTCCCTTCATGTTAACACATATTTCTCCTGTTAGGGTTGTCCCTTCTTCTCAAGGAGAATGCATTTTTCAAAGTTTGGCTGCTCTGGAGTGTAGCTTCAGTTAGTGCATCCAGGCACTCTGTGAATATGTGGCAAAAGCAGGAAAAATCTTGAGTCTCTTTTGGTAGCATAGCAAACCTGGTGCCATTAAGACAAGAAAACTTAGTGACAGAACACTTTATTGTACATGACCTTGGCATTTCATGTAGAACAGTGTTACCTTTCTGCTGCTGGGAAGAAGTCTTGTTTAAAATTTTGCTGCTTTTTCCTTCTTTCTGTGTTCATTGTAGTAGTTAATATTTGCTGCCAAAAAATAAAAATAAAAAAAAGGGAAAAGAAAGATTTGGAAGGTTATTAACAAAATTTCTGGTGCAGTGGTAGAACAGAACATACAGAATATTGTTAGAGTTGTAGGATGTTGCTTCATCTGAAGCATCTTATCACTGAAACCTGGTATCGTGCCTGAACTCTCTAAGTGCAATTGTGACATTTCATAAACATATAAAATGGCAGGTATTAGCTAGCAAATGAAGGACATTACTTTCTTAATTTCTATGGCATTGACCTGTATGTAAAACCAGCTTCTGGCAGTTTCTTGTTGGATGCTGTGTCTTGGAGATCACTGTACCAGCTTTGTGCAAAGCAGCATGTGGAAGCGTTAACTTCACTGGGAATGGAGTATTTGTTGTCAGTGGAGACAAAGGTAATTTTCCTGAAATATGCACAGGCTTAAAACCATTAGAAGTGAAGAACTGAGTGCTAGTTTCAAAAGTTTCCTCTGTCCCTTCAAGGTAGAGTGAATATATAAATATCATACCCCATTATTTACTTGGTTAAAGACTGAAGAAATTCCGAAGATTAATGGGAAGGATGTATTGATACAGCATTAACTTCTAAAATGGATTAACGGTGAGAATTTTATTCAGATATTAAATGAAAATGTGTATTTATTTTTAGTGGGGAAATTTTGGTTTTTTTGTTTGTACATTCTGGCTGAGCACTGTAAATACTTCAAATTAAAAACAAATAGAGGTAAAGTGTTTAAAAAGCCGGTGCAACTAATTTCAACCAACTTTAATTGACTGATCTTTTAAAAATGTTGCTTTTTTTTATATGACCTCAGTTTGCAAAAAGAAAAATGCAGGTTTTTACAGAACTAATTAACTCAGAATATATGTGAACCATTTAATTTGAGTTGAAATTTTTTTATTAAGGTGAATGGAGTGCCCATTGCACAGATATTTTGAATAATGACCACTGGTGTCACATTCTATTTACAGTAATAAGTAAAGGAGATGCAAAACAGGAGTGGTGTTGGTGTGACCCTGCTTCTAGGCTAATGTAATCTGCTTCTCAGCCAGAGTACTTTACTGGAATAGAAACAGCAATGTTACATTTATACTGCTCCTGGAGCCCACTTTGCTCAGATCTAGCTGCGGTACCTTCTCAGGATAATGTATTAAGGACCTCAAGGTCTTTCTTTTCTTTCGGCAGGATAGAAATCCTGAATATCTTAAATCCTAAAAGTCATTAAATATGCACAATACACTACAAAGGAATTATGGTTACTCCTAAATTTAGTTAAAATGAAGCATTGATATAAAACAAGGTCAATTATGAATATCATGCAAAAACTTGTCCTGTGAAAAGACAGCACTGTCATTAGCCAGATGTATACAAATTGTCTTTGATTCTATAAATACAGATTCTCATGTGAGGTAGAAAAAGCAACTCTACTCACTCAGCAATTGGAGAAACTCACAGACATGTTTGGCATATTCCTCCCTACAGAAGCCTGAATGTGCCAAACATTTGTCACTAGACTTTCAAAGGCTAAAATGGAGTTGAGTGTAAAGAAAGATCAGCACTCTACCATCTAAAACCTGGTGCATCGAGGATGTCCTTTTTGAATAATAAAGGCACACTGTGTACTTTACATTTCATCCTTCAGGTGTGTGGAGATGTCATCAATATGAAAGAAAAATTTCTTCAGATTCAAAGCTATCATCTTCCCTGAGAAAATAGAGCTCATAATGGAATGAGAAATGGTAGTGAGATAAGCTGTGAAGGAAAATGGTCCTTAATGCCTTTGGTGTCTTGGCTATAATTCCTGAGGTGATCTATTACCTGGTATTTGGATACATGCTAGCACCATTTATGCAACTTTTGATCATTTACCATCTAGAGATGAGAGGCCCGCAGTGTGTTTTAGAATTGAATTACAGAGCCAGTGAATTAGGTTTCCTGGTGTTATAACATCAGCTTTGAAGGGATGGCCTGCCAAAAATGTAATAGCGCAGGACAAACAGGTGGCTCTTAGCAAAAACACTGTTATCAGTTCAGACTGTAAGCTCTACTAATTGTCTATGAAGAAAAAGAAAACAATACTAATGTATTGAAACAACAGACAGAAAAAATTAAATAAAAGCAAGTTCAGAGTTGTCAAAGACATCCCAGACTTTCCACATAGCCTTAATTCTTCTTTGTTCAGATATGCCAGGAATGCATCTACCAGAGTTCCTTAAGAGATGCTTTCCATTTGATTATTCCCACCCTCTGTATTAGCCTCTGTTGTAGTGCATACACTTTGTGCCACATCAGCAAGTATCGTCCCTGTCATAGAAGCAGTCAGCCCTGTTATACTGAGTGGGTGTTGCATGACAGATTCAGATGGCTGGTACCATGAGGTTCAAAAATAGAGCAGTCTGAAAAGAGGAAGAGGAGCATAAGCAAATTAAGCATGACCTTTCCCAGCCTTTGGTGGCTTGAATTCACAATTTGAATACAAAATTAAAATGCAGTTTCTCCCATGGGATCTTAAATGCATAAATCAACATGTTTATCTGTTCAGCTATATAATTTTGTCTGTTTGTCCACGTGAATTTTAATTTCTGCATTTATACCTACTATGATGGCTTGCCTACAGAAACACAGTAGTAAAACATGGAGTAAAAGAAAGGATAAATTCCATGTAAATTAGGGCGTTAGTCTATTCAGGGATGGATGTTCAGCTCTTAGCATCAGGGGTACATGAGTTGTCTGTAAAGAATCATGAACATGCCTTTTCATTCTGCTGCAATGTGGCCCAAAAAAGAGTGGCTGAAAAATTGGTAGCAAATAGGATAATTAATTTATTGAATTTGCACAACCTCCTCCCTAAAAAGCATTGCTATAATCAGGGACATTTACCATTCTCTAGCTTATGTGTGTTAGTCCTGTTCATCTTTCATGTCTCTCTTATCTGTCCTATGACAAAGAGGTCTCTGTGAATTATACCTTGTAGCTGTGACTTTTCAGAGGCAAACAAAAATAATAATGTTCTAATGCTGAAACTCTTACAGCACATGACCAATGGAAGAGAGATATTTGGCATGTTTCACTAAACAGCTAGAGGTTAAAAAATAGGGGTAAAAAATGGGGGAAAAAAATCCTCAGGCAGTAAAAAAACAAAACATAGTTCGATTGGCCAGAATATATCCTGTTGCTCTACACCAGAACAGACCTAATCAAACACCAAATAGTGGGAATCATGGAACTGATTTCAATTCATGCATCATGCTTTCTTTGCAGGAATATCAAATTGATATATTTTTTGCCCAGACGTGGACAGATAGCCGTCTTCGTTTCAACAGCACCATGAAAATACTGACTCTGAACAGCAACATGGTTGGCTTGATCTGGATCCCAGACACGATATTTCGTAACTCAAAGACAGCAGAGGCTCACTGGATCACCACCCCCAACCAGCTCCTCCGCATATGGAATGATGGCAAGATCTTGTACACCCTCAGGTGAGCACTTGGCGAGGTGCAGGGTTGAAAGCTTCTCCCACCTCTGGTGTAGTAGTAGCAATCTTCAGCAGTATCTTTGCTCTCCTCTGCTGTTTTCTTCCTGATGCTTACCTGGCCATGCTTTACAAATACTTCATTATTCAGGCATATGAACTGCCAGCTTTTGAGAAACAAAGTCTTGTCTTTGTAAGAATGAAACCTTGAGAAATAGGAAATAGGTCTGTCTAAATTGTACAAGTTAGTGCTTGTAATAAAATCAGGAATATGTAGTCCCATAAAACCTGTCAAAAGCCTTTCTGATCAGATTTAGATGCAGGGCTAGATAAAGAATTTCTAGATTCATTCAATGCCAATACTTGATTCTTCAAATAAGTCATGCTGAAAGATAGTCTGTCACATCTCATCACAAGGGTGAATTACTGGAGGAAAAGCTTTTAGTGTTTTCTAATATTTGTGATAAAATCAAGTATATGGTATTAGAAATACTGTATATATTTGCATTAAAAAAGCCTGTGGAAATCAAAATATGTGTTTACTTGTGGGAGAGAGGAGTTGTTCAAAAGGGAGTTTTGCCATGTTCCACAAGGGAAACTGCTTCAGAAACGTCCCTTTCATGATACATTTTCTTCTGTGATAGTGTTCAGCCCTCTCAGTGCAACTGCAGATTCTGATCATGCTTGCATCTGCAGTCAGGCTCCAATATAAAGTTTTTGCCAAACAGTAAGAAGGGAAATAAACAGCTGGAAAAGCTATTGATATTTTTAGTGCCCTTTCCTTCTTAGGTGTGCTCTACTGTGAAGATCCTATTGCTTATTTCTGTTGTCTTTAGCTAAAGAGTTTCAGGATTAAGATGTCAATTCCAATATTCTCTTGGTTGGGTTGTTGGGGTTTGTTTTGAGGGGATTTTGGTGGGGTTTTTTGTTTGGTTGGTTTGTTGGGTTTTGTTTGTTTGTTTGTTTTTGTTTTTATTTTTGTTTTCTGGTAAGTCCTGTTTCAGTATTTCCAGCCAAGTTAAGTATCTGCCTAATAGTATCTCTCACTAAAGAAATTATTTGTTGAATGGACTGCAAAATTTGTCTAAAACAGCTAAAAGGGAGTTAATATTGACCAACTGGAATGAGACCTATTGGAATTTCTAGTTGGTGAAAGATGTTTTGAGTCCTTTTTGATTACTCAGGTCAACCTCCTTTTTACACAAGAAGAGCTGTTAGAATGATCATTGTTCATTGTTAACACTGTGTTATTCAAAACCAATTTATCTGACTGTCCCAGTTTGGGGACAAATTTAGGAGAAAACATTCTGGAATGAATGTTCCCTCTAAAGATAAGGGGGTTTGGCCCTCCCTCCCCCCCCCGGACAAAAGGAATTTCTCGGATCGAAAGTGAAAAAAACTTTATTTAATAAACAAAACACCCACAAGGTGCGGGAAAAAGGATATTGACCCTCCATGCTGTGAAAAAAGCTGGTGGATTTTAGAGTCCTTCTCAGCTTCTCCCGATGTCCAGAGCCGGGGGTGCGGCGTCCTGTGGCCTCCCAGCTATGCCGCAGCGTGGGGTTCCCGGTGGCAGTCTGGTGTCTCAGACCAGCTAAGCTGAACAGTTCTAGAGGAAAAAACCAAAATCCCCGGAAAAAAACCCCTCCGTGCCTCAGGTAAAACACAAGAAGGAAGCTAAAGGCAAAAAGCAACCCCTTTCTCTGTTGCACACACACTGAGCCGAGACCTGGCTGGCTAAAAAAAAACAAACTGGGCTCCCTCCGCTCTGTAGCCATGAGAGCACAGGTGCACGTGTCTGTCCTTGAACAACAGGAAAAAAAATGCACTGAAGAATTCTTCTGGCTTCAAGTTACGGGACCAAGGTCTGGGCATAAGGCAGACAAATGGGATATATAGTATAATACAGTCACCCCAGGACATTCCATCCCTTATCCCAATATCGTTGGCCTAATGCCCACACTAATATATTCTATGCACACACATTTATACATACATACATATATATATGTATATACACACACATATATACAGCTATGTACAGATAGTGACAGTGGTATTTAGCAAACAGTGGTAATTACACATGGTTCTCCCCCAACTTCAGGTCTCCCTGCGGCACACAGTGTGTTGTTCCATCTCTCTGCATTACTCACCGTGTGCAACCTGATCCCTGAGCAAAGACAACCCCATGGTTTGGTTTGTCTGCACTTGAGGCAAAAGTAATCCAAACAGCCTTTTCTCTGACATATACTACTGGGACCTTGTCTCCATCTGCTGTATGCAGGGGCTCAGATTGGGCAGGACCTGCTCAGTTAGTGGAGCCTTGGCTGTTAACTGACCAAGTAGCCTCTGATAAATGCAGCTCCCAATTTTTGAAAGTTCTCCCACCCTGTGCCTTCAAGGTGGTTTTTAGCAACCCATTGCATTAGTCCACTTTGCCAGCAGCTGGTGCATGGTAAGGGATATGGTACACCCACTCAATGCCGTGTTCCCTGGCCCAAGTGTTTATTAGGCTGTTCTTGTAATGAGTTCCATTGTCTGACTCAATTCTCTCAGGGGTACCATGCCTCCACAGGACTTGCATTTCCAGGCCCAGGATGGTGTTCTGGGCAGTGGCATGAGGCACAGGGTAGGTTTCCAGCCACCCAGTGGTTGCCTGCACCATTGTGAGCACATAGCGCTTGCCGTGGCAGGTTTGAGGCAGTGTGATGTAATCAACTTGCCAGGCCTCCCCATACTTATATTTGGACCACCACTCACCATACCACAGGATTTCTCTTGCATGTTCTCACTTCTCCTCTTCTCTAACTGAAATTAAAATGCTCAACCAACTTTGTTTTGATTTCTTCTTAAATATACCATCACAGAGGCGTTACCTCCATCGCTAATAGGCCCAGCCATGGCCAGCAGCACACCCATCTGCAGACCCATCAGGGATTGGCAAAAGCTTCTAGCATCTTCTCACAGAAGCCATCCTTGTGGCCCCCCCACTACCAAAAACTGGGCCCTGCAAAACCAACACACTGACCTAAGCGTCAGAATTGGTATGACACGGAAGATGTAACTACTGTATGCCCTGGCACTGTCAGGTGTTGACGGGTGTTATGTGTACAGGAGAAAGTGTACAAGGTTGAGTCATGCACCATACCTTTCCAACTTCTTCCCTACACCCTTCTGGGTGTGAATGCCCTCCTGCTACAACACTGCAAATCCTCTTCTAATGTCAGTGTAAGAATGCTATTAAATTCCTCACAGGTGACCTTTTCCAAGACAGAGCTTTGCTCTGTGCCATCCTATATCTGAGACACAAACCTTTTCCCAATGAGTTTGTTAGCTTTTATTTAGTTTTCAAAAGGAAAAACTCGTATAACTCACACTTGCTGCATGAATTCTGTTATGCAATTAGGTAGTGTTCTCCAAACAAGACTGTACAATAAACTAGTACTTAATTCAATCTCCCTGAGTAAATACGTTCACTTTGTAAGCTATTAGACTGAAGATTATTGATTTTTATTAATAATTTTTAAATTGGCTCCATTCATAGTATCCTTTGTGTTAGAGATGTCATGTAAAACCAACTTTCAAGCAGGGCTGAAGGTGTTTCTACTGATCTGATTGTTGCACCTGTACAATATAGAATGGCATGTAAAAATTCATTAAATTTTGGAGAGACAGCCCAAAGTGATTGAAAGAATTTTAAGTTCACATTATAAGTACATGTGGAGAATATTTCATCTAAAATTCCTTCTGAGGTTTTAATTTTGTGGAATTACATACCACAAGAGCCATATTTCCCATTATTTTTGCAAAGAATAGTTTATTCCATCCCAGGTCCTTCAATGAGAAATTGTCTAGAGAAAAACATACAGGTTTCCTGAGATCAAGAACCTCTTGATGATGTGTCTGAAATTATTTTAGATATTTATAAATGTTTTGGATCAGGCTTAAATAGCCAATAAACAATCTGCAAATATGGTTCTTTCAGGCCTTACTTATGGATGTCAAAGCATTCTTGCACGATACTTAAGGTTACCCTGCCTCCTCCTCTGACTGTTCCCTGTACTGGCACACAGTAACAGATGCTTGGTTTCTTCACAGGCTCACCATCAATGCTGAGTGCCAGCTGCAGCTGCACAACTTCCCAATGGATGAACACTCATGTCCTCTGATATTCTCTAGCTGTAAGTGCTGCTTTGATGCCTGGTTGTTTTATATGACTGGTATGCAGAGGCATGAGTTTAATTCTGATTTCTATCCAGTTGTTCAACTGTTCCACAACCAGCATAAAGAGTTTAGGTTTGCTCAAATATTTTGTGAATTTTTGTTTTTCTCTCTTGTACTTCTGATCAATGAACTTATGACATGAAGTTTTCTGCAGAGTTACTCTGTTGTTTTTGTTAGAACCAGCCTTTTTATTTGATACTATGGTCTCGCTCTCAGCAGATATTCATACAATCCTAATCAATACAATCCTGTGCAATCCTAATCTATACAATCACTTGGCACTGTAAATGAGATTTGACACCACAGTTTTCTGGTGGAGGTGCACAGCATGGGGACATACCCAGCAATCCCAGAACATCAGAGTTTGTAGCACATAGCATGGTAATGCCTTCCTATTTAATAATAAAAGTAAATGGTATAACTACTGTCAAGTTAATTTTTCCTTTTTTTGCTCAGCTTGTCCAGCAGTCCCAGTGTTGTACTGTATGTAGTGTTGTTGCATATTTAAAACCTTCCTAACAGACAAAAGAAACACATGAGGAAATGTATGGAAAACAAAAGTCAGGTGAGTTAGTCTTGAGGTCCAATATTACAGTGAGAAGTTATCTTCATACTGATTAGTTTGAAAAAAATGTGAGAGCTGTCTGCTCATGGGAACACCTGCACAGTTTTGTAATCCAAAGCCACACAATGCAAATGTTTTAAAAACACTTTTAAAAGGATCTCCACTAAAGATTTTAATTTTGACAATCTCTAAGACTCAGGGTATGTGTTCTCCAGAAGTGAAAGGAAAATGTATTGTTTTGTCTATCTATTTAGAAAGAGGATTATCTCCCTAATCCCCTTTACAGTAATAGAATAACACTATTGAGTATCTTCATAATAAATATGCTGTTGTGATGCTATTGATTTCCATTTATAAATAATATACAAAGGGATCTTCAATCACAAAACAGATTTGAATTTGAGCTGACTCAGGGTGTATTTTTCATTTTACTCAGGAAAAAGTTTTTAAAAAATCTGTCCTGTAAATATCTCCCTTTCCTACAAAATAATATCACTATGTTGCCATTTATTGGGGTTTTTTTTGTGTAGATAGGTGAGCTTGAGCAGAAATACACAGAGGTGTGTTTAATTCAAGTGTGNCTATTGATTTCCATTTATAAATACTATACAAAGGGATATTCAATCACAAAACAGATTTGAATTTGAGCTGACTCAGGGTGTATTTTTCATTTTACCCAGGAAAAAGTTTTTAAAAAATCTGTCTTGTAAATGTCTCCCTTTCCTACAAAATAATATCACTATGTTGCCATTTATTGGGGGTTTTTTGTGTAGATAGGTGAGCTCGAGCAGAAATACACAGAGGTGTGTTTAATTCAAGTGTGTGGAATATATACATATTCAACTGAACAAGAGGCAGATAGCTCCTGAATGAGTTTTCCTGCTAATGAGCACTTGTCACTGAACCCTGAACTCTATGTACCTCAGCTATCTTTAGTTACTGCATAAAACTTCTCACCTTGTGGCAATCTGCTGTTATTTAAAGTACAGGGAAAGGTGTTTGTGCTCTTAAAAATCGAATTCCAGGGATTTAAGTAAACCTACTAAATTTATGTATAAGTCGAAGATACTAATTAAACATACCACATAAATTTGATTAGTCCTGCACTATCAATATCCAAAGAAACTGAACTCTAATAAACAGGGAAGTCACTTCAAACCTTGCATTGTCTAATAGCTAGACAGTTACTAAATGGAAGTTATGCTTTATGGTTTTTATTTAAAGAGAAAGGATATCAGTGGGTACTTCAGCAGTCTCTGCTCCATGGCAAAGTTCCAAATATATTTTGATATGCAAATGCTCCTCCTGATTTAGATCTATTAGCTCAGAACCCTTCTGACCATGAAACATACACATCTTACCGTCAGGCATGTGCTGCTGTCTGTGGAGATGGAGATTACCTACGATAAAGCAGTGTGTGAATATGCTGCAGTTTTTATGAGTGTTCTTTGTAGTTTCTTGACAGGTAGAAAATCCCATAGAGGAATACTAAAATAGTGTTTTATAGTTTTGTCAACATTTTTGGTCACGTTGATAACAAAGGTTTATTTCTTTAGATTCATATTGAATTTCATTATTTTCCTTGAACAATTTTAGCACTACTATTACCATCATACAGAACATCTCCTATATGATTAGTTTGTTATGTAACTCAGTTGTATTTTCAGTCTTGTGTGTATTCATAGCAGTCTGTAGATACATGGCACTCAGGGGGACTTACGAAGTGAATGACTGAGTGAATACCTGAATGATTTATTATTGCTGTCTGTGACACATTTCTGAACGGACAAGCTGATTAGGGATTCCAAGATGCATGTCTTTGAATAAAATAAAAACCTTTGTAGAATTCACAGCACAGCTCTTCTTCCCTCTGTGTCCCTTCTATTTGTTCCTCAGCACACAGAAAAATCTTTGTAGTTTACACTGTAATCAAGCACAAAGAAGGAAAAGTTTCAAGAAATATTCCCTGTACCTCTATACAGAGATTAAAAAGTTTAATATTTGAAATATCTTATTTTTAATATAAATTTCCCTTGATATTTCAGAAATATGAAACTCATCTTAAATTTTGCCTAGAATATTTACCTCTAGTGCCAGCTAATTTGCACCCTAACCCTGTTGTTACTCTGGGGATAGTTGATGTTCTTCAGTGGGAATACTGAGCTCTATTTGGTCTGGTTGCCAGGATGAATAAGGAGAAAACAACAGCTTATAAAAAGAAGCCATCTCAGTATGCTAACACATCAACCACATGTGCCAAACAGGATTTCTTACTACAGAGCTGCAACATTGGCATCAATGCATGGAAGGAATGTGCATTTCCCTGTAAATATGAAGAAAGAATCAATGCTGTGACTTGATTCCAGTGTAACAATCTTTGACAGATTTTGCTCTATATGATCACTCTTTCTTCACTCTGTTGGTTTAAAAGTATTATATGCAGCTACATATGAGTATTCTGTCACTGTCGTTCTTCATTTGGGTTAATTGAGCCAAGGGAGGCTGCTGTGCTGCTTTTGGAACTCAAATAGCACATTAAACTGTCTTGGTGTCTCTATTTAGCACTGATTTGAGCATTGTGGAAATACCTTCAGGATTCTGCCATAAAATTTAGTCTGTTGAGGTAGTTAGGATTCACATAAACCTCAGGAAGGAAGAGGAGGTGTTCTGTCTGAAGGATGATGTCAGCACAAGAACAAACAAGACACAAGCAACAAAAGATATTATGGGAATGAAAAGTTAAGCACATCAATTTTGGAACTCCTACTGTAAGGAACTATGGTTCCTAAAGTAAATATAATGGTTCAAAAGTGTTTGGACAAAGCACTAGAAGAAAAATACGTTGGGAGCTATCAAGCATAATGAGATCACTCTGTACTAATGGCCTTTACTTTTCTTATTCTGAGGGATAAGACCATTTCAGATTAAAGAGCTGGCAAAAGTAGCTGTATGGCTAAGCTACTTGAAAGAACTCTTTTGCATTAGAATTATCACATGACTGTTTTCTAGCTGGCCTACATGGTTTTAGTTTTCCTTTCTCAGTCACTGGTGAGACTGTTGAATGATTTGGATTTTCTTAATTTGGGAGGACTAAGTATGCTGCAAAATAATGTGCTATTCACCCACACCTGTGTAACAGTTAATTGTTTGAGGTATTCATTCTTTTCAGATCAGCAGAAACCTTCACTTCTCCCCATACTCATGTGCTCAGGATTAAGTTGACACTCCTTCAGGTGACAGCCTATGACAGCCATACCGAAATGAAGCTGACAAACTCATTACACCTCATTTTGAACAAATGAAACTAACTTTTTAATTTTGTCCAAGGAACTTTATACTGGAAATCTGTGCTACCTGCATTCCTGAGGTCTGAAACAATCTGTAAGGCCATGCTTGGAGTGTTACCACATGCAGTGATACTGAGCTGCAGTGCAAGATGACAGAAAAAAAAGTGACTGAATTGATTAATGGGTTTTCATTGTTTTCTTTTTCTTGCTGCTGTTCTGATCAAACTGCAGATATGGTTGTTCATTTTTAGAAACACCTTTGATTTAGACAACAAGAATTATGGCAGGTTTTGTAGGCAATCACCGATCTTTTCCCTAGTAAGAAGCTCTATGGTGTCCTGAGCTGCCCATTACTGGAGGATTGCTGCAAGACAGGAAAAGGTGGGCTTGCCCAGAATGCCATTTTTACTGCAAACACCAAAATATATACACAAAGGTTCTCAAATAATTAAAGTGTTTTCAGTTCAATTTAAAAATAGAGGAAAGAAAGGTTTCCAGCTATTGATGGTTCAGTTTGTTCAGTCAGGACTTAAACAAAGTATTTTTTGCCTTTTAAATGTTAGAGTTGTTTGCTGTTCTTTTTCTAAGTGATGGACAAAAGCATGCTAAGTATCGCAGAAATGAAAAATGTAAGGAAATATGCAATGCTCTTAAAATAAATTAATCCAAATCTAACATAGTGCCTGAAAGAAACAGATCCCATGTTTCTAAATATAAACTCAGTTCAATCAAATGTTCCCCCTTTGAACATGAAACCTCTTATGGATAAGCAATCAGTACTTTGAGCCTCGTATCATTAATTTTCTAACACAACTAGCTGTCATCACCCATTTTAATATTTTTCTCCTAGCCTAGAAAAGTAAATGCTGGCTTTGTGGAATGAGCTGTGCTTTGTTTCATCTCCTGTGTAATCAGCGGAGTCATTAATAAAGTCTGAGGGCAGAATTTCACTTCTGATGAGGAACAGGCCAGAAGGAACATAGGTTAATGTTCGTATCTCAAGAGGAGTTTCATTAAGGATGCTGGGAGGGCATTGTAATGCACAGAAAGATCTTTAATCCACATCTCAACTTCCATCTCTGCTCTCTGTAATGGGCTGAGCCAGATCATGGGGCACCAACAGAATTCTTGAATCAGTTCTTGTGAGGAGTGTATTTGCTATTCTAGGAAGCTAGAAATATTGGTATGTATCCATCCTTCCCTTCAGAAGTCTATCTTTTTCAGAGCATATAGAATAGTCAATATAGAGAGATCTTATAAAGAGGGAAAAAGAAATATATTTATGGAAAATTTGTCCTTTGAAGTTTCCTCCTGAGTCCTGTATTTAGCATATGACTTTTGTCATATATGTCAATTAATGAACACAATATGTGAGGCATATCTGTGACATATCCCTCCTCCTATTCAACTGCTGATCCCTTTCTTACACAGACATTTCCATATCTTCTTCTTTTGGTGCCTCTCTTTTAAACTGTTTTCATTACACATTTTTTCAAATACCTTGGCTAATGCGCAAGACAATCTTCAAAGAAAGTTTGACCATGCCAAAGATGTATGAGGTATGCATGATTCTGTAGGGATCTTCCTTGCATTTGTAAACTTGTGAGCATTAATTTTTCTAATCAAATTTTTCCTCAGGTACCTACAATGACATCAGGATATAGTGAATTTAAAATATGTGAGAATCTTATGCAATTTCATTTCTTCATTCCAATAGATTCTCTGAATGTAATCTGCTGCTGCATTGCTCAGTTTTAACCCTCCTTAGGTTTCCTTAAAATTCCCTGAGGGTGTTTCTTTTTTTATCTAACACAAGTTAGATTCCTAGGGAGTATTGTACTGTTTTTTAGGGAGACAAGTATTTATCCAATTCCTTGACTATTCACTACTGACTATTTCACTATTACTTTTCTCTGTGTGACTCAATACATTTCTCAATAAATAACATACACTACATTAAGTATCTTTAGATTTTATGACTATTTTATAGCCAGTCAAAGACTCATAATAATTATTAGAAGTTAATTTTCAATGGAAGTTTTGCTAAATTTTATCTAACTTCTCAAATACAATGTGTTTTTATGAAATTGTTTAAATTCATCCATGATGTGAGTACACTCAGTGTAAAATTATACTTTCTAGATCTAATTGATGGTAGATTTGTGCCTAACTAGTGCATATTAAAAGTATTATTGTGGCACTACTCTTTCTATTAGTGTTGTGTCTCATTTTTCCATGTATATCAGGGGCACCTTTCTAAACATTTATAGCTATATAGTTCAATTCTGGTTCCAAATTTGTGCAACATGTTATAATGCAAGAGTAATATTAATTAATCTGATATTACGTCTGATAGCCACTGGTACATAAATGATATTTCTTTTGTAGAAAAAGCAGCAAAACTTCCCTGAGGTTAAGGGTGGACGATTGCCTCCCTGATGAGCAGGGAAAATTGATGGCTGTCGTTAATTCATGTAATATCCCGTGCTTCAGTTCCTCACAAAGAGCTGAAGTTTTGTAGTAGTAGCAGACCAAATGTCTCTCTCCTTTTGTAGTGCCTCTTGAACTTTTTCTCCACAAGATTGAAGGCTCCTCTGGAGAGGGAGCAGCTGCCATTTCTTCCAGTGAAAATGAGACTCTAGAGTAAAATCACAGCAAATGCTAATTAGTGAAGCCTGAAATGCTTAACTCATGGTATCTTAGGTCCAGCACAGTCTTTCTGAGACTCTCTGGACTGATGGCAGGCTATTCCAGGAACCTGGCATCTAGCCCAGTTTTGCATCAGTCTTCCAAGGATCCTTGTTACCTCCATTTACCCCACACAATTGTCTGAGGAAGATGGGATGCCCATGTTATGACACAAGCACTCCAAACAACAAGCATCAGAGCAAAAGTATGCTCTTATTCCGGTGTCTGAAGGTTAATACAGGTGATTACATTTCAGGAGTAGGACCCCCCCACCTCTTACTTACATTTATACAAGGAGACTGGAAGTCTGAAAAATCCCAGGTGCAGTCCAGCCTTTCAAAGCAATCAGTCTTATTTTCTAAATTTTTGTTAGTAAGATTTTAAAAAAACCAAACCAATCAGCATCAAAAACAATTTTAGAAAAGAAAAAACCCTCCTGAGAGCCAGTTATTTTTGGCAAGAATAAGTTATGCTTATGGTGTCAGTAGTAAAAAAGAAAAAGTGCTGAAGCAAGAGATGTGGCTGATTGCATGTCTGAAAGCTGAACGTATCAGCAACAGACCCTGGAGTCTCTGGCATGTGACAATCATTGTTGGTTTCCAGTATTTCATCACAGATCTCAAGATATTCAGCGTTTATTTGAAGTTAAACCCCTTTAACATGCTATCATGTGACAATATGAGCTTGTTCTTTTTTTTTTTTTTACGAGACGTTTGATAGTGTGACACAAATGCACCATAGGCAGAAAAAAAAAATACTTTCTCCCTCAAATGTAATATAACACTTATTATATACTACATATTTCTATTATTGTGAGTTGCTTGTTTAGGTGTTTGATAATTGGTTTGCAAATGAATCTGATCATTATGGAGGGTCGGATCCAAAGTCCTGGCAGCCCTGCACTTGTAAAATCTGACATACAGAGCTCATATTTGTGATATTCAGAGCACCAGGAGGAGATAGTCTTTTGCATCATATTTTTTAACATGAGAAGGAAAGGCTGGTTTGGACACATTGTGACAATTACATCACTGGAAAATGTAGGCGTGTTGCTCCAACCTGGCGCTGTCAGTGGCTACAGGCTGTTCAGAAGGGACAGGAGAGGAAGGCGGGGCAGAGGAGTCACCTCCTGCATCAAGAGATGGATAGATTGCGAAGAGTTGCCTCTGAAGAAAAGCCTTTAGTAGATCAAAAGCTTATGGGTAAGATTTAGAGACTGAGTCAGCAAGGGGAACCTTGTAGTTGATGTCTGCTACAGTCTCCCTGATCCAGGGGAGCCTGTTGGTGAAGCCTTCTTGTTCCAGCTGCTGGAGGCATTGTGCTCTCAGGCTCTTGTCCTGCTCAGGGACTTCAGCCACCCTGACATTAGCTGGGAAAGTCTGTAAGATGTAGGCGATCCAGGAGACTCATGGAATGCATGGAGCATAACTTCTTAAGCCAGGTAACAGGCAGCCCTACCGGTGGGGATGTGATGCTGGATCTGATCATCACTAAAGCAAGTGAGCTAATTGAGGGTGTGAAGACTGGAGACAGCCAGGGTTGCAGTGATCCTGCGATGCTGGAATTTGAAGTTCTGAGGATATGGGTCATTTGAAGAGTAAAGCCAAAATTTTCACCTGTTCCAGGAATTAGTAAGTAGAAACCCCTGGAATACTGCCCTCAGGCAAAGATCTGGCAGATATCTAAGGACACTTTCCATGGAATGCAAAAACTCTTGATCCCCAGGTATAAGAAATCAGGCAAGAGACGCAAGACATCGGCATGGCTGAGTGGAAACTTGCTGCTCAAACTACTGGGCAAGAAGAAAATGTGCTTGCAGTGGAAGCAGGGACAGGTATCCTTGGACGAGTGCAGGGATGCAGTCTGATTCTATAGGGATGGGGTCAAGAAGGCCAAGGCATATCTGGAGCTGCACTTGACAAAAGATGCAAAGAATAACAAGAAGTGCCTCTACAGACACCAGAAAAAGAAGGTAAAAGAAATTGTACATCTCTCAATCAGCATGACTGGCAAACTGGTAACAACAGACAGGGAAAAGGCTGAGGTATTTGTTCTTAAAGGCAACAGTCAGAGGTGGATCAAGAGTCAACAGTGCTCAAACTCTTCACAATTCTGTGTATAGCTTACTTCTCTTTGGGTTATGGGCTGATTTTGGTATTCTGTAGTTATCTTAATCTTTGAAGAAACTTCCAAAAGCACCTTCCAAAATGCATGCTCCACCGTGTGTGAAAAGATGTTACATCACAGGCTTGTTTGGCATTCCCTTCTTTGGAGTGTTACCTTTCTGCAAATGCTGATATAATTACCTGTGTTTATTCCTTTTAGCCTCCTTTGATGTAACTGAAATGTACCTCACAAAATATAACATAAAACATGAAAGTACAAGTCCAGGTAGCCCACTGCTGAGCAACATAAAAGTTGCAATATTTCCCTTCTACTCTGATTCACACATTTCCAAAGGCAGGAGACAAGCTTGCTTGAATCCAGAAGGTTGAAGCTACTTTTGCTTTCTAGTAGAATGTCATATTTTTAAAGAAACAAAGAACATGTAATTTTCTCATTGCCTTAGCTGTTGTAAAAAGTAGCTTAAAAAAAAAAAAAAAGAAAAAATTATTGTGTTATTTTCTTCCATGGTCACTTCAATGGCCACACTAAAAATTACACTAATGCATCCCCAAACCATGAGAACTGTGTGTTTGAACTTACTGGTCTCTTATAAGAAGTGAAGAATTACTACGGAATTTCTTCAAAGTATAAAGACAGCTCTTGTATACTTCAAAGTATAAAGACATCTTTGAGAACCAAGATGTACCAAACCAGTGCTAGATCCAGAATAAATACCAAGCAATTGAGAAGAAGAGAAAAGGAGAATGAGGAGAGACCAGAGCTGTCAAGGTCAGCCAGACAACCTGCAGTACTCCACAGAAGTTTAACAAAAACCGTGACTATTGACTCTCAGATTAAACTCATCCTGCCTAGAGCCCAGCTGATGCTTGTTCCTTTTGCTAGGCTTGACTGACCAATGATGATGAGGTTAGTAAAAGCCATTAGAGGTTTACTACTGGAAATATAAGATGAAAACCTCAAGTCCTCAACACATTAGCTTTGTCTTGTCAATTTTATTTACTTTTAAAACCACTTGGAAAACATGAGGCAGCCTGGAAACCTGACATGAAAGGCCCCATCCTTTTCTTGCTTCAGGTTCTGAAAAATTAATGGAGAAACAAAAGCATATCCTAAGTGCTGATGGAGTTAAGAAATGAAGTGAGGCAGTTTCACAGCTATGAATGTTGCTTTGCTGACCGTGCTAGAGGGCAATCAGGGAAGTGCCTTGTTTATCTATTCCTCTAAGAGGGATTTTGATAAAGTCTGCCTGGCTGTATCCCTTGCTATGAAGTGCAAGCCTGTCTCCTTAAAAGTGATTAACTTTGTGTAAAGGGCATGCTATATGACAGCTAATAAAATTTTAATCCTTTTTCATAGTTGAGTAGCATATTTTTCTGTCAAAACAAAATATGATGGGATTATGTCTCTTCCTATCAAATAACCCCTCAGACAGACAAACAAACAAGTGTTAAGTGGGGAAAGCAGGAACACACATAAAGGCATGAAATTTAAATGCATTTTTAAATAAGTATATTTATATTCTCCCATCGGGTGTAGATTTTCAACCAGCTCTTTAAGAAACACTGCGGTTTTGTGTATCTAAATGCAGAGATTATTTATGTGGAATGGAAATTAATCTATGAGGTAATGTTTGGGTTAGCCATGCATATTTAAAAGTAATTTATTTTTCCCTAATTTTTTATAATGTGACTTCTGGCAATTTTGCTATTAATCTATTAAAGCTCAGGATGGGCTGATTTTTCCATAAAATCTTTCCATCAGTTGTAAGAAAGCAAACATAGGGAGGGATGTAAATTGAAGAAAAGCTACATGCTGTTCTGAGGTGATTTGCCAAGTAGACAGCTTGTGCAGAAGACACTGATTTTCCTTTCTAGCTCTTTCTACCTGAGTTTCTTTTACAGGAAAACCAAGGGAAGAGCTAGTGTGTGATTTTATTATGTCCTGATGGGGTAGGAGAAACTAGGAGCTCAGAAGTTCTCCCGGCTCCACCAGTTGCCATGTCACCTTAATCATACTGCTTGTTTCATATAGTCTGTTGCTTTTGCTCCACTTGCATTGATGTCTTTTGATGAGCACTGGGAAGCAAGGATAACTGTTCCTGTCTCTTCTGCTTGGTTGGCCCTGAGTGTGTCAGTTCAGGGAAGGTCCTAGTTAATGTCTTTTTTTTTTTTTCACTCTGGCAGCCTCATTTGACATCAGTGTTTCTTCTCTTTGGAAAACAACTAGCAGTGAAAAACCAAGAGCCTTATTAGAACAAATCTGATTATCAGGAAGTGGAATGAATTGCAGTTCACAGTATTTAGGTCCTTCATCAATATCTTTCTATTTTCATCCTTAGCAACACAGTTTACTAGAGAATCACATCAGAGCTGTTCCATGCTTGACATGGGCCTCTCATGCAACAAAAAGATTAATAAAGTTCGTAGTCTTGGTCTCTAAGATCAAGGTATTCCATACCATGCCCTAGGATATATTAAAGCCATCTAAATTCCTAATTGAAACTGTTGTTTAACTAGAGCAGAATAAAACAATGTGTGTAAAAGGCCAATATGAAATCAGTCCTTGATTTGTAGATGAACATATTAGACAAAAAGATCCATCCTGATGTCACCATCTTCTGCTCCAGTGCTGTCCTTGGTAAGAAAAGAAGCAGCATGAGTGTAACAACAACAAACCTACAAAAAGAATCTGTGTTCCTCCCTTTCTCTCACAGGCATCCATCTTTCTGCACATATGACTCACTTACAGACACACCTAGAAGAAAGAGAAAGGATGAGAAAAAATATATTTGATAGTTTTTAATCTTTTCATTACTTGCATGTACTCTGCTGCTAAGATGACAAGCAATACGCAGGAACCTGTGTAGAATGAAGCAGGATGAAGGAAAGAAAAGAACTAATCATATTGTGAATCCTCTAAAATGGACAAACTGACTGTCCTTTAACTTTTCTTAATGGAATATATGACATATTTAGTTATGGCCTTGAGATACTGTGTTGATCCTAGGTTTACCTCTTCCCTTTATCTACATTAACTGATTTGACATTTGAGTGCACATTTCCTGTAATTGTCCTTTAGAAAATACTCTCTTCATGGGTTGCAATGATTGCAATCTGTATATCTCATGCCATTTGAACTGATGAAGGCTGAATGTCAGATCTCACCAAGAAATTTCAAGGAAAATTAATTTGTTTTCCTTTTAAAAGAGGTTATTCCTGTGAAATATAAACTTTTCTTTTTGAGGAACATACATTTTAACCTTGTGATGTTTTGGTCATCAACAGAAAGAAGTATCCACTGTATCACAACCTGAAGCACCTGAATCCTAAATATGTGGTGTTTAGTTTCAATTCTCACCTTAAAAGGACAACGAAAAGATTCTCAATATATTTTTTTCATTTTTCTTGTAAGTAGGCTGATCACACTGTAGCTATTTTAGACTTTGAAAAATTTTTATGACTCTCTGATTTTTTCACAGCAGAAGGTGCAGTCAATATGCTTACTTTATTTCAAAATGTCTATCTAAAGAAAGAATAGTAGCTATTTTGGAATTACAGTAGTCCCCCTATGTATTTATATGAAAGAGGGCAAAAATACCACCTTCTTTAGGAAAAAACATTGGGCACTCAATATTGTTGATGTTTTAATTCTGGAAAGTAAGTTGCTCTTTTTAAGTTAAAATGAAGAAAAAGCAGCAAGAGATGCATGTTTGTACCTTATAGGTATTTTATTCCTGTACTGATTGACTTCAAATGAAGCTATTAGACCAAATGAGCATGGTGAAGTTTGTCTGCAAGTGATGACTTTCAACAGAAGGGAACTTTGAGGTCTGAATGGTGTATTTGTTCACAGCAATTGTCTGAAAATCTACATTTCAGTAAGACTACACTGCTTGCCTCTGGCAGTCAGAGAAGATAACCACAAACGCCTGGATGAATGTCTCTTGTGGTTAAAAGAAAACAGATCTCCACGTGGTTCCTAACATTGTATTTCTTTTATTTCTTTTTGTCCCAAACATCTTTCTCCACAGTCCACACTTGAAATCTTTTAAGCATTTCTTGTCTAACCAACACAAGACTGCAGAGAGGAAGATAAAAGGCTGTTCCCAGAAACTTGCAAACCTCAAAGTTGTCTGTGAGATTTGTACTGCAGGTTTCTATTGATTTGCATGCAAAATACAGCAACATTTCTTATGTAACGGCTTAGCAGGGCTGACAGTCAAAAATCCTGGTCTGTGGTCCTATCAGATTTCAAAATTAAGCAAGCTGAGACTGGTCACTACTTCTATGGGAGTTTCAGCAGAAAAACTGAGGTGTTTCTATGATTCCAGAATGACAGTCCCACTTTTATCTACAGTCATGTTCACTGTGATTCATTGCAGCCACCAAAGGATGTCTTCCCTCTAGTCCCTTACATAGCAGCGTGTGACAAAACAAAGCACATTAATGGCCAGCCCATGTTTGTATTCTTTAATGTGCAGATAATTTACTGAGCTGCGCTGTGAACTAATGTGACAATGGTCATTATCTGAAGGGGGGGAGGTTCTCACCTGATAGAAGGAAATGAAAAATCACCAAGGACAATCAAGAGTTGGAGAAGGTTTTCCAGAGAAATTGTGAAGTATTGGTCCTTGGAGACTTTTGAGATGCAACTGGAGAAAGTCCTGAGACACCTGATCTGAATGGATTTCAACCCTAATTTGAGAAGGAGGTTGAACTAGAGACATCCTGAAATCCCTTCTAACCTGAGTGACTATCATAACTTCTTTTTCATATTTAAAACCAGGTTTATGTTAAAATATTCATTCTTCCTTACAGAGCATTTGTTCACATTCAGAAGTAAAAATCTCTGTGAAAATCATCTTTCTCTGAAAACTTTTTAAGAGAATCAATTTTCAGTATTTACTTTCTGAAGGAAATCCCAAAAAGTGTGAGGAGTCACGGAAGAGTTGAAAATTGCTTCCTATTTATGTTTTAATTTTTTTGAGTAGCTGAATATCTATCCTGTTAGAAATGGTGGTGTTTCTTCAGTACATTCTTATTGTACAATGGTTGTTACCCCAGCAATCCCCGGTATATTACATGCAAACAAGGTAACCTTTAGTTGATCAATATCTTGGGATTCTTCCAAAGACTGATACAGACAAACATTGTGTTCAAACGCCAAGCAGGATATAGAATTTATGCTTTTATTTCCCTAGAGGTCTCCCCAGTGTGGATATTTCAGGAACTGGTTTCCAGGTCCCTGGCATACAGCTAATTCTTCCCCCTGTTGGCCATTGGTGTTCACACCACAGCAGTACACAGGACCAGTCACTGCAGGTGCTCCTTCCACTCTGCTAAAATGAAACACTACTTCTGGTTCTTGTCACAGGTCAGACACAAGATCTGTGTCCCCTTTTCTCTTTTCTGTCAGAATCATTTCCTGTTTTTGTAACTTTATCCAGAAACATCCTAAGTGTCTCTATCTTCTCCAATTCTTTCCTTTTCACCTTTCTACCTTTTTTCTTCTCCTTTTTCCTCCCCTCCCTCACCCCCATTTCCTTTTTTCTCATTTCCCCTTTTTCCTCTTCCTCCCACATTTTTTTACTTTATTCTAGTGTCTTCTTCAACTCATGAATATTTCCTTTCTCCACCTATACAATCTTTCTTTGCACTCTCGTATTGTCTGGCTGTGGTCAGAATGCCTTTCCCCAGCTGGCAATGGTCAGAATGCCCTTTCCCAGCTGATAAGAACAAATGTTTCTTCCACCTTCTTAATTCTTCATCAGGAAACAGAAAGGAGTTGAGAGGCTGAGGTTCACCTGTGAAACTAGAAGTGTAATACTTAGACAATATCTCTTGCTTGGAAGACCAAGTGGCCTCTGCATAGGAGTGACAAGTGTCAAGTGACATTCAGCTGCACAATTATATACAATTAGGCAGAATTAAACAGCTGAGAGAAAAAGCCTGAGGAAAAATAATAAAAATATTTACGGAATAGAAATTATTTTTGTGATGCAAATGTGAGAAAAATGGGTTCTGTGTTTGAAAAAACAGATCCAGCAATTGAAGCCATAAGGTAGAACCCACAGATTGAAAACTCAAGAACTATGACTTAATGTCAAGGTATTCACAGTGACAGGAAACTTGGATTTAGGAAGTACTGAGAACACAGAGAACTAGTATAGAAGGTAGACCAAAACTAAAAAAAAATAAATAGAGAAAGAAAATGTGTAATTATTTTACTGTTCATGATTCAAGCATAAAAAGATGTAAAACGGTGCCATATACATACTTATCACACAATTTAAAAAGTTTCTGTGAATTTGTTTTTCTAAATTCTTTTCATAAGCATGATTTCAAATAATTAAATAATGATCTGAAATTTTTGCCCTTTGCTCAAGTCTGACCAGCTTTCCCTAAAAAATCCCCAGCATTTATCTTTCCAGTAATTTTCTTATCATATATTTTTGATTTTTTTTTTTTCCATTTTAATCAGAACTTGGAGCAGAATAGCTGAAATATTGTAAAATATATTCTCACGGTGTTCCTTTAATTAAAAAAAAAAAAGGCAGAGAATGGCAGAAATTTCTCTCTGGAGGTTTTACCTTGTAGAATTTCTGGACAACTGTAATAACTGAATGTGGGACTAGAATATGGTTCAGACAGATGTATACGCTCTTCAGTGATGGTTAGAACAAAATCTTTTTATGTTCTGGAAACTAATCATCATACAAATACTATCTTGAATGACAGACTGCAATTCCAAACCTGCTTCATCATTTTAATACAAATTTCAGTTTAAAACCATTATCCATAACAGATATAAACCACTTTTTAAATTAGTATCTGTAATAGTCAGAACGTAATAGAAAATTCATAAGGACTGTTAAAGAAACAAGGTTTCAGATGTCTTTCAAAAAGATTTTTGTATGTTCTTTGAAATACTATTTAACTTCTTCTCACCTCTTAACTCAGGTGTATAACTGACTACTTTTCCAACTATATAAGACCTTGAGAAAATGAAGAGATCTTTGTTAAGTAACCTAAAATACTTTTGTATTCCATTAAAGTCTCAGTATTTTCAAAGTCTTTTTATTAAGTCATTATGTCTATAGGTTATTACTTTCCTTTTCAGCCTTGGAGGATCTTAAGATATTCAATATAAAAATTACAGAAATTTTGCACCTAGAAAGGTTATTAAAATTGAAAGAATTAGCTTATATGAATATTTGTGGGATATATATCACAATCACATTTCTAGAATAATAATATATGAAATGGATATGCTGATCTAGATCAAGAGAAAAACAATAAAACCTTTTTTTCATGGTTATTTATCTTTAATTTTTAATGAAAAAGTCAATTTAAAGTGAATTTTGACTTGCTTTTTTTTAAAATATAAAGCTAGAAATTTAATAAAGTGAGTTTCCTCATATAAAAACTGACAAAGTCATGTGTTGTCATGGTGCAGACATACAAAATTCACATGCTGTGATGTCATAGAGGTGAATCTTGAGAAGTTTAATGCTGTAGATAGTTTCCTGGATGTATGGCATAGGACATCTGCTAAAAATCTTTGAATGCCAAACTAGCTGGTCCATGACTCCATGCAGGATTATCACCAAAGCCTCAGTGCCTTTCCTCTTGGTCTCATAGGCATTGACTAATTAGTTTAATGTGAGCTGCCAACACCAAATGTAATTGTGCCAGGTACCTGTCAGATGAGAGGGGACATTCTAGACAATTTCTGTAATCACAGTCTTATTTTCAGTTCTTTTTCTGCAACTGTGAGACTTAGAAACTTAATTGTAAAATGGCAGTCTGGGAATGTGCATGTTGTTTTTTTCCAGGAGCTGGATTTTTAAGTGAAATAGCAACTCCACCAGGAGGGTTTTTACACAGCATGTGATTGGAGTTGCCAGATAGTAATAGAAAAGCACGGTACTTCATCAATCACTGGCTTTGGTATTTATATTTCCCTAATATGTTGAGTTTTCTAGTCCTTAGGAAAGGGAATCTCATTTTTCGTTGGGAGAAAAACGTCTCACCCAATTACCATTTTTCTTCTATGTCATCCAAGAGTGGATTGCTCTCAGTTTTGCCTTTGTGCATGTGATGTAGAATACCAAGTGATTCCTAACGTTAAGGAATTACATTTTGAAGTTCATCATTAAATATTTAAAAACCTGAAACAAATCTGGAGATCTGGCTTTGAGTCAAAACATTTGTGTACTCTCAGGGTAGAATAACTTCAAAATAGGTACCAGAACCACTGCCCTATGTAAACAAAGCACTGAGGCTGGATCTGTACTAGGAAACTAAACAAAATCCAAGAGTATTTTTAGGTTCTGGAAACAGATTGTATGACTGGATTGTTGAAGCACCCTCTTGGGAGGGTCCTTTTCTTTACTTATTGACTTCCTCTTCCATTTTCCAGGGACAGATTTGGGAAGAGGAGGAGAAAGGGTTTCACTTTATGTAAAGGAACAGCATAAATGTATGGAACTCTGCTAAGGAATGAGACAAGAACCTTGAGAGCCTTTGGCTAAAGCACTAGGAAGTACTTGTGTCAGTTGAATATACACAAATCCATGGAACCAGGTGGAGTCCATCGCTTGGCCAATGTCATTACAAAGACATTTTCTATCACCTTTGAGAGATCATGGTGATTGAGACAGATTACTGATGACTGTAAAAATGCCACATCAAACCTGTCCTCAAGAAGGAGGACCTAGGAAGCTACAGGCCACTCAGCATGACCTCAGTCCCTTGGAAGGTTATAAAGTAAATCCTTCTTGAAGATGTCTCCAAGCATAGAAGGGACAGAAGACTGACTGGCAGCATGCAGCATGGATTTATCATGGGCACATCGTGTCTGGCCAAACTGGTTGTCTTCTGTGAGGAGATGATTGGCTTTGTGGATAAGGGGAGAATACCGGATTGTAAACTGTATGGAAAATTAACTGTGGATCTCTGTTAACAAATCTGTCTATGGCCAGCTACTAAAGACTTCCAAAGGGACATTATACAGTGGTGGAAATGGGATAACAGGAACCTTAAAAGAATTTAATACAGGGAAAAGCAAATTTCTGTAGCTTGAATGGAATAACCCCTTTTAACAGGGGACTCCTGGCTGGGAGTTGACTGCCTAGAAAGCAGCTTTGTAAACACAAAGGACCTGGATGTCCTGGATAACTTTCTGTAATTGAGGAACCCTCAGTAAAAGACACCGTGTGTCAGTGGGAACACAGAGATGAAATAATTTGTAAAAAGGTCTCAGAGTGGGAAAGAAATAGTAAATCTCTGAATTTGTTAAAGCAAGCATTTATTAACAAACTAAAAATCGAGCAAAGGTATTTCAAAGTGCTAGTATATGAATGAAATATTTGACAAGTACTGATAGCAAAACAGAAAGGAGTGGGTAAAGCAAAAATTTGTTTTTGAAAGTTGCAAAAGTAAGTATAATCTTGTTATCTAGATTTACATTCATTTGCAAATCAAATAGTCCCAATGAAAGAACATAGTATTCAAAAGAGGATCTGAAGACTTTTTTATTTCTTTTTGCCTAGCTTGAATAATGTATATCAAAAGGTTACTTCAACTACATTTTTATTCTTTGTATTGAAATTAGATTCCCTATAACTATTTAACAAACTCATTCATCTATGCAGTCTTTATCAGTTGTGTTATCTTCCACCTCATTAACCAAACAACAGAGTAAAGGAGGGAATCAGGAAGGACAATCTCCAGAATTTATTCTGTTATTTCTGTACCAAAAAATATTATTCAGTTTTTTACAATTTCAATAGCGATAGTATTGAAAGAGAACTTGAGAAAAATACCTGATGTTTAGTAAGTACAATATGTCAAGATTCACATAAGTCTTTGCTTGAAGTTTAGAGAAGATTCTGCATAACACATTTTTTCCTCTTTACTGGGAAAAAAATTCTATAAAGGTGCACAAGTTAAAGAATTTCTGACAAGGCAAAGAGGACAGAAGTTTTAGGAGAAAAACAAATAAACAAACAGGCAAACTTGCAAAAAATTGATGCCTCTCAAAAAGTCTGGGGGAAACTTTTCTCCAGTTCTTTCCCTGAGGATTACAGACTCTCCCTCCAGATCCCATTACTGTTCTCTCATTAGGATCACAGCAATACCAGTTTTTCCATCATTCTCATTTTCTTCTTTGTTTTCTCAGTTACCCTTTGGTAAGTTTGGTACTACCAGGTATTACTTCCAGGCTGCTGCCTGGATGTGTCTGGCTATGCCTTTCCTTCTCTCTTTCTCTATGGACTTGATGCTTGTCACAGGTGAAACATTCTGCCTACAAAAACCAAAACCAGCAAGCAGATTTGGGAGCATAGGACCGTCAGCCTCCATAATAATTACCACCTTTTACCATGGAGGAAGCATTGACTGCTTTTCTGTTCTGAATATGGTGATTTTCTATGATGAGTTGTGCATCAGAAAGTTGGTACTGTCTGTGTGCATGTTAAATATAGGGTTAAAGTGCTCTACACCTCTTAATTGGCTTCCCTATAAAGAAATTCTTGGATGTATTTGATTGGTTTTTCTCTAGATTATAGTTATTTTTCCCTCCTTTTCTTCTTTTTTTTTTTTTTTTTTCTGCTGTTGTTGTTTGGTAGAGTTTTTGTTTGATTTTTGTGGGGTTTTTAATGTTTTTGGTTGTTGGTTTTTTTTTTTTCTTTTTTCTGGAGAATTTTCCACATCAGTCTGCCTGTCTGAATTGATTTTCGGAAGAGAACACGCAGACTTCTGACATAATGTTCACAGAATCACAGAATCATTCAAATTGGAAAAGACATCTAAGATCAAGTCCAACCATTTACCCGGCGCTGCCAAGTCCCTCACTAAACCATGTCCCCAGGTGCCACATCTGCACATCTTTTAAATACCTCCAAGGATGGTGACTCAACCACTTCTCTGAGCAGCCTGCTCCAGTTCTTGGCAACCCTTTCAGTGAAGAAATTTTTCTTAATATCCAATTGGAACATAGGAAACCTTACTAATTGCAACCATCACTGCCACAACTTGAGACCATTTTCTCTTGTCCTGTAGCTTGTTGCTTGGGAAAAGAGACGTCCTACCTGGCTACAACCTCTTTTAGGTGCTTGTACAGTGCAATAATATCCTCCCCAAGCCTTTTTATTTCCAGGCTAAGCCCTCAGCTGCTCCTCATAAGAAATGGGCTCCAGACTCTTTTGCAACTCAATTGCCCTTCTCTGACGTGCTCCAGCACATCTTTGTCTTTCTTGCAGGGACTGGCACAGAACTGGTGACAGCACTCAGGGTGCAGCCTCACCAGTGCCAAAGACAGGGGGGCAATCACTGCCCTTGTCCTGCTGGCCACATATTGCTGATGCAACCCAATGACCTACTGGGCCACCTGGGCACAGCTGGCTCAGGTTTTGCCACTGCAGACCAGTACCCCCAGGGCCTTTTCTGCTGGGCAGCTTTCCAGCTACTCTCCCACAAGCCCACAGCACTGCACGGGCTTCTTGTGACCCAAGTGCCTGTGCTTCTGTTTTTCCAGATGCCAAATAATATTGAAGGTTATTTCATTTGCTCAAAGTCAACATAGAAAGAAGCAGCTGGCCAGGTAGTACTAATCACTCGAACACCATATAGCCATATTTAATCCTTGTACTTATCATATATGTCAGCGTTCAATATCACTTTCTTTTGTCATCTCCTGTGTGAGAGGCAGAAAAAATATTTCTGTCCAATCAATAAGTTTTCTGTCTCAAATTCACTCAGTAACAATGATTAAAAACCGATAAGCAATATATCACCTTGGCAGATATGTACTTCCACTTAGATATTATTCTTCTGAATAGCAAATAGAGGCAAAACTCATTTCAAAATACAGTCCAGAGGACAGAACACAGAACAAAAGTTGCCTATGCATGTGTGTTCAGGGTGAAAAGTCTCTCCTGTCCCTGAGTCAGAGAAAGTACTGTCTGGCATCTATTACTTCACCTAACTTTTAGATAATGTTTTTTCTCTTTGTATTCCATCTTGAGGAGACCTTCAGCTATAGGATCCATGAAGTCAGAGGTTCTTCAGTCATGCTCCTTCAAATCACTGATGCATGGCTAGTAAAATTTCTCTTTCTGCTTTAAAGAAGCCTTAAAGATTTGTCAGAATTTGTGTAGGGACCAGGTATTTAACTTACCAAGCACACATCTGAAATTTCGTTTGTGTTTGTTTATCCTAAAAGAATTGCTCACTTAATTTCCATTTCTTTTTGATTGAATGTCTTCTATGCATTTATATTATTTAAAGAAAAATACCAAACTAATGCATAACAAGATAAAAATTAATCTATGTCTATTTCTTTGAAGGAGTTATGATCTAGACAAATGCCAATGACTTAATCTCAAATATCATTGCTTTGACTATTCTTCAAACTTTAGAGTCAACACAGCCCGTGATAAAATGGGTGCCTGCTCTGAAGTGTGATCCCTGTGATTTCTTGGGATCAGTCAGGCGGTTGATGAACCCAACACATTGGCCTGATCTTTACAAAGATCCATTGTGAATACACTGTCTTAACACAGAAACCATTTCTTGCAGAGTTCCCAACATGGCTTCTGAACTAGGAATACTCGAGGCCAATCACAATCTCTGCATTGAGTGGAGCTGTGGAAGAAAAAGCCTACTTTGATCACAGAGTTGCATACTCACAGGAGGTGATTTAATTTTGTCAAATCTGGTTTAGTGAACTCAACTCTTTGATTTAATTTCATGATTTTTTTTCTTTAGGTGTCTCATAGCTGGCATTTTATTTACTTTAATTGGATGCAGTAATTGAAACACTTGAATAGTAGTGTTTTGTTCACACTGTTTTATGTCAACCATATGCTGGGGCTTAATATAACCTTGGAGAACCTTATGTCCTGGTCTGATATAAAGGTGTTGCTTTTAGAAGAGCACCTTCCCACACACATGCGCACACCAGCAAGCATAAAATAGGCAATGTGGTTCTTGAGGGAGCTGGAGTGAGAAGGAGTGAAAAATAATGCCTTTTTGTCTATGTTTAGAAGTGATATGGTAATACCCACCTGTGACTAACAGGGACAAGACTAATTCTCTTAAATCTTACTCTATGGTGGTTTGTGAATGAAGAAATTAAAGTAAGGCAGTCTTTGATCAGGATATATGATTGTCAGGAAACTGGGTGTGCATTAAGTCATAGAATCATAGAATATGCTCTGTTGGAAGGGACCCATCAGGATCATTGAGTCCAACTCCTGGCCCTGTGCAGGACACCCCAAGAGTCACACCATGTGCCTGACAGCATTTTCCAAACACTTCTTGAACGCTGGTTGAACTCTGGCTGATGCTGTGACCACTTCCCTGGGGACACTCTTCCAGTGCCCAACCACCCTCTGGGAAAAAAACTTTTTCCTGATATCCAACCTACGGCTCCCCTCACTCAGCATCATGCCATTCCCTTGAGTCTTGTCACAAGAGTGAAGAGATCAGTGTCTGCTCCTGTACTTCCCCTTGGTGAGGATGTTGAAGACCACAATGAGGTCTCCCCTCAGTCTCCTCCAGGCTGAAAAAAACAAAGTGTCCTCAGCAGCTGCTCATAAGTTTTCCCCTCCAGAGCCTTCACCACCCACATGGCTCTCCTTTGGATGCTCTCTAATAGCTTAATCTCTTTTTTATAGAAAATAATTTCCCTGTAAATGAGTACTTTTTATTAAAAAAGCTTCATGTGGATTCCATTAGAGTTGTTTGAACAGTATTCAACTGTGTATTAATTATACTGTCTCAAAAGACTTCTGACTTTTGTCTGTAAAAATAGGCAAGGATTATTATTTCATCTTTCTTAAGCATTAGCTAGCTAGTCCCAGCCTTAAATTGTACTATCCAGAATGACAGTCACAATGGGGTAGTTGTTTAAAACTAGATGAAATCTAGTCTAAACTAGTCAGTTAAGATTTTGTTTCCAGCTCATCCAGAAAGCGAAGTATTTTGCATCCATTTTAGAAAATCTGTATGTGGAAAATACATTTTAAAATATTCTGGTGGGCAGAGGATGTTCTCAAACTGTATAATGTCATCTTAATCAGCACTAACCTACTTAGATGTCTAGATGGGGACAACTGGCAACCCTTTTGTCTTACTGTGTTCTAATTCAGAGAGAATTCATTAAACAATGAATGTGATTCTACTTAATGTAAAGAAAATGTTATACTGGTCTGAAAAATACTTCACAAAGTCACCAAGGTTCTTTGCTCATTCTTTGAACTCTACTTTTTAGAGATTTAGTAACTTAGATAATCAGGGAGATGGCTTTTAGATTATTTTTAACCTTCTCTAGATCTCTTACTGCAATACCTTGACTTCCCTTGCAATCAGCACGATGTCAGATTTTCTCTATTCTTAATCTCTAGAGAGGCTGGAGAAATCCTGACCTTGCCCAGCAACAGGATGAAATCTCAGGAGCAAATATGGCTGCTAACCCTTTGTTCTACTCACTTTGACTATTGAATTTTCTGGAGTGAACCGGTATTTTTGTTCCCCATTCCATACCTAACCTGTACTTACATCCTTCAGACTGGGAACTTCACTTTTGCCTGAGCAAGCTGAATACCTTGCTATGTGTGACATTGTGCTGAATGACCCTGCCTGTGCTCAATGCAGAGGCCACGCAGGTTTGCAAAATGGAAAAAGAATGGAAAGGGATTTGAAGCTCTGTTCTGTCCTCGCTTCTGGGTCACTGGACTTTTGGTGTCACTCTGCTGAAACAGCCTACATAGCTCAAATTTTGCCTGGCACAAGGTCACCTTCTTCTTTAAAAGGTTATTTCAATACATCATCATGTGGATTTTAATAACCCAGCAGATAAGGGAAAAGCAGTCCTGCTACAAATCAAAACACTTTCAGCCTGCTCCCATTTAGCTATTTATCAAGGGGCTTTTTTGCCTGTGGCTCTCAGTTTAATACAATCTCTGGATAGCACACTGTTAAGTGCCTTTTTTTGTTACTAAGGCACATAAATTGAAGTATTTAGGATTTAGGACTTTACAGTAAAAGAACAAAATTACAGGTAAATGAAAATGGCATTGGCTACACCTTAAGCTGATTTTTAATCAATTGAATCTTGTGACTATTTTTTCCATTGGTCAGTGTTTATTTTTCATATTAGACAAATAGACTACTTGTCATTTCAGACTGGGAGAAGAAAGATGTAATTTAAGTATTTGTGACTGAATATTACAACTTGCAGGAAAAATTTAAAAGGGAGTGTGTATAAAAGAAAACTTTTGTGAACTTTCTTTAGGACAACATCTTCTGTTTTCCAGACTTTTCCCCAATATACACCTGTCCATATCTTATAAAATCTCTTCTAGGGCTGCTTCCTACTTTCAGTTTCATTTAAATAAACCCCTCAAGATTGTTGCTGCTGATGTTATCGTTATTTACAAAGCATTTATTTTCTAATTACATTATCCCCTTAACTTCATTTTGCTCAGTTTGCACCCTATATATGAGAAGAGCGAAGCCTTTGCATTCTCAAGTCAGGCATAACCTCACATCTACAATTTCTAGAAGAAAACCAAGTTATTAGTTAAAATGGGTTATCAAGATATTCCCGGGGTAGTCTAAGGAAAGATGTTTTTTGTGAAGATTCTTCACAATGATCACTTTCCTTTTACAATGTCCTCTATTCTTACTAAAGTAGTTACACTAATATAAGTATGCCTAACCATTTCTCTTTTTTAAGCCCAGCCTCAGAGAGATAAATGATGGATAGACTGGTTTTGTACAAATCACAAGTGTGAGGGAACAGTTATATGTCAGTTAAAATGCTGTACCAATCCTTTAATTAAATTATAGTTTTCTTTCCTGTCCTCCAGTGCTGTCTTGAATATAATGTTTTATCTAATCATGGCATGATATCTGGAAAGAAAGGAGAGTTTGAAAGTAGGTATGTTCATTGGCTTCCTGGAGAATGTAATCTGAGGTAAAATAGACAAAATCCTACTGCACAGTAGATCAGAGTTTGTGGTGCAATGAAAACACAGGGTGTGTGTATCTGGGAAACATAAAGTACATGCAGCCATACCTCGAGCTCATTGTGAGTATTACCACTAGCAATCTATTCTGAATACAAACAAACTATCTCTCTTCTCATATCTCTAATAAAACTACATTTCTCATGTATTTATTTTCATTCCAGTATCCACTAATGTATTAATTGTTACTAGGACATTTTATACCTCTTCTTAGGCTGTGTGGTGATAATAGCTGAGAGGAATCACAGCATGGTTGACTCTGGAAAGAACCTCAGGGGATCATCTGGTCTTATCCTCCATTCAATGCAGGATCAGATACAGCAGGTTGCCAGCACTGCATCCAGTTTTGCCTTAAATATCTCTACAGAGGGAGACTCCACCGCATCTCTGGACAACTTGTTCCATTAGCAGTGAACATGGCCACGGCAAAGAAAATGTTTCTTTCTATTAAAGTGAAATTTCCTGTATTTCAGTTTGTGCCTGTGTCTTGTGATACAATCACAGGACAAAATACTGGCTATGATGCTGTGCAACTGGCAGAGTCCTCTGACAGAGCCAACATTTTTCCTTTGAAGGAAATTCATCACTGACTTTTCAGTTTGTGTTGCTGTGGAAATCAGTGTGTTCCTGCAGGGAAGTTTGGTTAACTGACACAGTCTACCTGACAAAAATAGTCAGGTAGAAAAATTTCAGTTGTTCAGGTATTGCCACTTGCAGAGGGTGTCCTTATGAGCAAACCCAAAATCTTTTTTTAGCTTGAATCAGAATCTTAGGTGAGTCAGATTTCAGAGCAGGTGCTTTCAGTCATTTGACCCCTAATGACATCCCACCTGAGGGTGCTGATTGCCCTCATTTGCTGTGTCCCTAGCACATTGCTTTCTTCTGATGAGTGTAGGGGGAGGCAAGTGTCATTACTGTGGCTAGGCTGTGCAGCAGGGGGAGGAAAGACAGACATGTAAGTGGCTCCCCAGTTTACTTTTTATGCATACATATATTTGAATGTTTTTTGAATGTTTTTACTGCATTTCATAATCTCCAGGGATAACCATGTGGTTTGACAGGTAGTGCCTGTCTTTTCTACTTCTACTTACTAAGGGAGGAAAGCGTTCACTGGAATTAGAAGGATCATGTGGCAATGTATAATATGTTTTACGTTTGAAATTATTTAAAGTATAACTTTTTCAACAGGCTATTTTCAATCTCATTCACTGATGTGCTTGAAATACTGAAATTTCCTCTGGAAACTGGTATTTAAAGCAGTGACATTGAGTAGGTGAGGACATCAGTGACTTGAATTCTCTGGGAAATGAGTAATAAAGTTAGGATAATGCAGGATAGTGTGGATTATTTACAAAGATAGGTTGTAAAGAGGAAAATTATTAGGAGGGATTATATGGCAATCATAAATGTCATATGTTGCAATGTTTTAAAAGCTAACTTTTGGTTTATAGGGCTTTGAGGAAGAGCTCTTTTTCAAATGTTAGGCATTGCAATGGGACAACAAAAACTACGAAAGTGCGCACTCAAATTAATTTGAGAGTAGGGCTCTCTTTTGTAGAAGTCTTTGAAGAGATGATTTTCTAATTCTCAAAATTGCTTGCCTAATTTATGTATACCTCTTTCTATCAGAAAGTGTTTTGAAGACTGTTCTGCCTACCCCAGTATGTGTCTTTCACCCTTATGGTGTTCAGCTCTGTGTCCCAGACTTTCCTGCACAGGAGTACCGCTGGCTCCGGGGGCCTGCTCAAAGCCACTCAGCGATATTTCAGGAGTGACCCTGGTGGTGCAGGGGCTGCAGCTTGCATGCAGTTTCCCCAAACACAGGGTTTCCTCTGGGGGCTGGTTTAGTGCTGGCTCCTCTGGAGGAGAGAGAGCACTGGGCCTATGTCGTGATCGCAGGCGAGAATAAAGGCCGGAGAGAATGGCCTTGGTGTGATTTCCAGCTCTTGTATTCCCAGGGAAGGCAGGAGAGAGGGTCCAGGAGAGGCAGCGTGAAGATCAGGAAAAGCTGAAGGCTTCAGGGACCAAAGGCAAATGAAGGGGAAAAGCAGGGGACAGTAACCAGTTGGGGTACAAGGATTTACACGTAACCAATGTAAACCGAACAGCAATGAAGTTTCTAGAACTTAACCTTGTACAGAACATGAGGTAATACAGTAAACAACCCATGAACAGAAACATGTAAACTGAGTTGCAAGGGATGCTGGGGGTGAACCAAAAAGCTCACCCTGACAAGGGAGTGTGACTCAGACGGTGGCAGGCTCAGGCTGCTCGCACCACTCTTGAGTCGCTGTGGCTGTGGCTTTTGCCACATATGCTGTCACATAGGGGTAAAAAGGCAGACGTGAAGGATATTATTGTTCCCTTAAATATTTTGCTTCAAACGCTGTCTTTATTCACCTCACATCTCTGAGTTCTGAGTGAACTTAGCTTCCTTTCAGTTATTAAACTGTCCTGTGTCTTTTATTAGCAATGACACCATAGATGAAGCTGTAAACATTGAGGTGTCCTGTGGGCTCTACGCAGCATTAGTCTGCTGTTCTCCCGGTACTGCATCTTCTCTAAAACCTCTTAGGTATGAGCTGTGTGTATAGATGTGTGTGGGGGACAGATGGAGGAGGAGTGTAGGATCTGTAGGTACAGATCTGCATAATCTGATTGAACTACCAAACATCTGAGACAAGACTCTCAAGGCAGTCAATGGAGAGAATCTGGATCTTTGACAGGGTGATTCAAAGCACCTGAGCTATGTAGGCTGCTCAGAGAGACTACAAATCAGACATTTTAAGCTAGATAGCATAAATAATCATTCCTCTGCCCTCCATGTGTTAAATTTACCATATGGCCAAATGTAGATTCATGTCTGGATAGCTGAAACTAAATTTCTACGGTAATCTTAATGTATTTCAACGGATTAAGTATTGTTGAGATAGCAACTCCAGAGTTATCAGCCATCTGTTAACCTCCACACATATTTATCTATTCCTTTGTCTTGCAGAATGCAAAAAGGCAGAGGTATTGCTAAAACCAATATAAATTTTAATAGAATTTGCATTAATTTACCTAAAAAGTGACCTATTCCTTTGGGATGTTATGGAACTGAAGTGATCCTTGTGGAATGCTGTGGAAAGTAGTGTTGTACCAAATCCATGGTCAAATCATGCCCTATTCAGTATTTTTCATGTGCAATTCTCAACAGAACTCAAACTTGATAATTTGGTGGTATTTATCTCAGTCTCCTTTTTACTACTTTAATGAACAACAAAAAAAAAAACCTCTCCTGGAATGGAAGAAACTCCATTTCTCTGCTAAGTTTCCTTTCCTGGATGTGATGGGGTATGTAATCTCTGACTAAAGGAGGGAAAAGTACTTCGCTCATGTTCCTCATATTACCACGATATGCTCATGGATTTGGTCAGCAGCCCCAGACAACTGAAGATTAAGAAATAAGCACACATTCCAGAACAGTTAGATGGCTGTACTATGAAATTGTCTTTGTTCAAAGCAGTCAATAACTTGTCTAGCAAGAAGCATTGGACTGCTTTCTAAATACTTTTCAGTAGAAATCCATATTAAATTAATTCAGAACTTATTACTGTTTAGCATAATTTCATATAGACTAATGCAATAGAGCATGATAAATAAAATAATGTTGTGCTTGATGGACCTAGGTCTGCTACAGGTGTATAGAAAGCTTTATAGCAAAGGACCAATTATTCTTTGAGTAACATAATTACAACCATTCAGATACTCTTCAGATTACCTTAAAGGCTTGGTTGAATTGACCACTTAATAACAGTGAGAGAAAACAAAATTGCTGTCAATTTTCAGACCATATTAATGTGGTTTTGCTTGCTCAAACATCAGAATATGTGATTTCTATGTTTGTTTGTGCAACAGTCTTCTAGGGTAAGCATGTGAGATGCTTCATTACATTGTTTTGAAAAGGTAGTAAAATAATTTATTGGATTTTGGACATACTGTAGTTTTTCCATTTAAAAAACTGTCACTGGAGCATATCAGATGTGATCTAAAAAAAGATACCTTTTGTTATGTTGCATTGCAAGTTTCTTTCAAGCTGTTGTATAAATATGGACCTGTATAGTGTCCAAGTTTTGAATATTTACTTTACCTATACTATAATATTTTGAAAAAGAAGTCCAAATTGGAGGAAAACACCTGATTACTTCAATCCCAAGGTATTACTTTCAAAATCACAAAACAAAGTATTCCTAAATAGCTCAGTATGACATAGTAAATGAGTTTTACACTATTGTTATATATACATTACATCCCAGGGACCTTAGCTTGTGTCCTGAAATGTTTATGAGGAAGTTTCAGGTCTAGGCACTGGCTGATGGAAAGACAAACAAGAGCAAGGACTTGCATGGTAATTTAGAGAAGGTATTTCACTGTATGTTTAGAGAAGAATCAGTGTGTATGTAAATGTCATACACTAAGCAGTATCAAAGGAAAAGAAAATATTATTTTGGCAAGCTAAATATTTAAAGAATGTTTAAATAATAATAGTTTGTTTTATTTACTGTTGGGTTATATTATTATAACCTTCAGTGAAAATAAGTTCCAGTATTTGCAAGCAAGGCATGTAAAATGTAAAACTTTGTTAATAGCGATGTGTTAGAGAAATTAACCACAATGGTGTATTTAGTGATAAAAATACCTCATTTTTATATTAACTTTGCTGTATTGAGTGACGATTGCTACAGGGGGAAGTGCTTATCAAGAATGCCTGAATGAATTAAAATGAATCAGGCACAGATTTCTAGTCTTGATTTCTGCCTTGGGAGTTTGATCATGACTATCTTAGCTGTAACACTGTCCCATCATCTATGTGTCATCAACTCTTATTAGCAAAGGAGCAGAAGTAAAACTAGATTACTTGTATTGTAAAATAATTTGTAAATCTCGATTTAAAAAAAAAATCTTTACAAATGTTTACAGAACAAAATACCATTGCTGGTTTTCAACTGCAAGTGTTATGTTTTGCCAAGAGTTAGAGATAATCTATTTAGATTTAGCAATTTTTCAGCATCTTTGAAGCAGAATATTTTTTTACAGTAAAGTTGCTGGCAAATGCTGTGGAAATTGGATTTTAAGTGGTTATTCTGTGAACAAAAAATATTTTATAGGAAAAATTTCTGAGCATCATCTGTTTGGCCACAGATTATACACTGTTAAGCAAATTACATTAGAATTGAAGCATATATATATTTACAGAAAGTTAAATAATTATTTTTCCTGATTTGTTGTAAAAATTGAATTGAAACTGTGCCAACTCATAAATTAATATTTTAAAGATTAAAAGAAGTACAATAAACATAAGTATATACAATAAACAAGGATAAATCTAATTGGTTTTCGATATTACTGAGCATTTTGTAGGATCAGGTGGTATAATCTGGAGCATATTTGTTATGGCTAATACAGTTACATTTACATATTAGGTTTATGTAAATCACTTTGTATTTAATTCTTGCATGATCTTCAAAAAAATATACAAACATAGAAGACTACTCCAAGCATGATTTTAAGCTGGGTATGAAATGCAGTCAAAATGCTTGGATAAGGGTTTGTGCAATATTTAAACCAATCTAAAACAGACACCTCATCTCTCCATCAGGCTTAAAATCTCAAGAAAGGTAAACAGTGTGTTCCTTGTTCGACTTTGCAAACAGATTTAAAAAAATACATGGTTCAGTCAAATTATTTGTAAATAACCCTGACATTTTTATCTTTTGTGAATTCAGTACCTTCATCATGTCCATGGAATTGCCTGAGCAACTAGTGCTGTCAATAAGTTCCTAAAGCTACAGAATTGTGCAACTACTGAGCTCATGATTCAGTCTTACTGTGGAACTATTCTGAGCACAGGTAGTCTTGGGACAAAAAATCCCAATAGAATTTGTGACCTTTGTGCATAGACTAGAAATTTAAATTTATCCATCTGCTTCCTGGGCTAACTTTCTTCATGACTCATGTCAAGCCCTTCCATCCTCAATAAGCTAAGCAGGTGGAAGAGCAATAAGAACAGATCACCAATGATCAAAACTTTTGTTTTTCTGTAGACTTCCATCTATAGAGCTGAGATGTATGTGGTTATTGTAGCTGAGTGAGCAGTTACTTGAACTAAAATAATTCTGATTGAAATAAAGCTTTTTAGTTCTATATCATATGGTATGTATTCCTAGATTTATCTTTTTTTCCCCTCTAAATTTTTAATGTTATCTAATAGGAATGGAATAACCACTTCAGTGAATCTTCCTACTAAACATAATACTTGTACAATCCAAACCTCCTTCCGCATTTCCTCAGCTGCCTCACAGAAAGACCTTTCAAACAACTAGAATGTCAATTCCGCTATGTGTTTTTTAAAGGAAGCTTTTTGAGCTTTTCATGTATTGCTAGAAAAATTGCAAGTTTCCCAAGCATACAGACTGGTACAGCAAAATGCATTAATCACAGCTTTTGAGCGTTTTAATCACCAATCCGTGCTTAATATACAAATTTGCAGAAAGACAATTAGGTAACTAATTTCAGTTCCTGTGCCAAAGGATGACCTATAATAAGCTTTAAGTATATTCTAAGTGGAAAAGATTAACATTACATGAAGCTGAGCCTTAAGCAATTAAAACTCAGTGAAAGATGGTTGAATTTGTACAAGTAATAACACAAACGTATGTCTTCCCTCTAGAATAAGGATGGGGTCAGTTTTTTTCTGCTGCCTTGGTTTATCTCACGTTGTGGAGTGACAGTGTGTCTCCTGCTGTATGTGGGCTGGAAGTTCACTAATGCAAGGGATGGTGTCAGGGAGTTTGATAGTAGCACATCACTGTGTCACAACACAATAGAGTGTTTTGGGCTGAAAACAAAGCTTCTTGGTGTACAAATATTACAAGAAGAACAGTATAACATTTTACCAAGGTGTCAGAATGGTTATAAGTACATTTACTAAAATAATTTCCTAATGTTCAGGAACAATAAAGATGGCATTATGCTTTTTTTCATAACTCTAACCAAGATCTCATTTGCATTTTTCTGTTTCATAAATTTAATATTAGTTTACTATTGGGATGGGGATATATTCCTTAATTTATATAGAGATGTCCTATAGTTGTAAAACCAACCTTCTTTGGACAACCGACATAAAAAGTTAAACTTCAGAGTGTGGGAAGCAGAGAACTACAAAAAACCCCAGAAGTTTTTGTATATATGTAGAGAAAATCTGGCAATCAGAAAATTGAGTGTTTCTGGATAGCTAAAAAGTGTGTGCCAAGTTTTCTTGAGCTGTAGTTCAAGCATAGCTTATGACAGGAGATGAAAGCATTTTAGATCTTAGCATAGAATTGCTTATATTGAATTTTGGAGATTATATAAAAGGTTCTGGATTCAGCTGTCACAGTGCTGTCAGAATGGCTACCTGCTGGTTAAGGAAGAGTGACAGATGGCATCTCATCAAAAGGGCCTTTATTCACTCCACATAATGAAAAACATCGCACCACTTCACCAGAATCTTCCAGCTGACAAAGGTGACTTGTGCTTTATTCATGCATTTATAAGAGAAGGTGTTCTGAACAGGAAGTGTGCTTCCTACTCCCCTTCTCAGGGACCTTCTCTCTGAGAACTTTGACAAAGGAAAAGCTACAGAAGGACTGAAGTAGTACAGAATAAAAAACAAAGATATTGAAAAAATACAGTCCTGTAATAGAACTGTTCTACTGCCATGGCGTACCTGTTGTTGCTGTCTCCCAAGAAAATGAAGAACCAGCTGGGTCAAATTATACACTCATGTATTCATACAGTTCCTCTTGATCTCAATAAGAGATGTGTTATCACACAAATGCATCATCTTAGGATAATAACTGAGAATGATTACCTGTCTTACCCACCTCAGAGAGCTTTCCCTTTCATTCAGTGAGAATCAAGTATGGGCAAATCATGTGAATGTGCACGTGTGCCAGAGGTCGTTCTGCTGATGGAGTAAAAACTATGACTACTTCATGTATTGCTGTGTTAAGATACTTTGTGAAATACTATTAATAAAATATTAAGTCTTTTACCAGTGTATACAGTATGGTGATGGACGTTAAATGTTAAGGTTCCCAAGAGGGAATGCCTCCAGCCAGCCATTAATGTAACACAGCCTCTCTGACTTCATCTGAGAGATGACTTTTGACAGTACCTGAGTGCCTGCTGCTTTCAGCTTGTTTTCTCCCATGTTGCTAGTTAGAACTGAGATTAAAAAAAAAAACAAAACAAAAACAACAAAACAAAACAACAAATGAAGGTAGTAATTTTGCCAAGATATCTTGGCAGCTTATAGAGAGGGTAGAAGAGACTTCAGAGCAGACGCACCATGGTTGCACTTTATGATGTGCAGCGCTGGGAGTGTGAATAGCCAGTCCTTGAAAGGGCTGTAGTAGCTAATTCTGAGAGCCAGGTCTGTTTTCCTGTAATACCACAGTGCCTGCACCATATATGTCACTGCCAGCTGGCTCATGTGCCTGCCTGTATGTCCTGCAGTGACATGGATGATGCTTTCATGTGATGAGACCTTGAGCAGACCAAATCATGGTAAGAATTTCCAGCCTCTCCAAGTCCTAAGCTGCCCGTCACTTCCACCATTCTCTGCTACATCTCACAGACCTGTCTGCTGGCACACAGATGTGGGTTCACCTCACTGATCAGGTCAGAGTGCTGCTGCAGACGAGTTTGGCCAGGGAGGTGTAAATCAGGAGAAGGGTGTGAGAGCAGGAGGAAAAATAGGTTTTTCCTATGAGGGAGAAATTGAAGCACACCTATAGTCATAGACATTTTCTACAACTCTCTCTCTGATATTCCACTGCAGATAAATATATGTAAGCAGCCTAAATAAATAGCATATGCCTGATTTAAAGAATGTGTCCTTTATTTATATATTTATTCTTTCAGGTAATATTTTATTTATTTCTGTGTTCAAAGCTATTTAAATAATGGTTATGCCAGTCAGTGCTTGTTATGTGTTCTGGAAGGCAGCAAAAGCTTTGGCAGTTAAGCAGCAAAGATAAATTTTGAAGATTGAATCATTCTGGCATTAGTTCCACTTATGGAGAACATGTAGTTTTGTTGAAGTTTTCCAGAAGGTTGAAACTTAACCCTTGTCAAGTATAACTGCTTCCAGAACTTCAGAAAAAAAGGCTCTCTTCTCTCTAAGTTCCCTGGCTTTTTCAATTCGTTTCTAGGCTAGCTGAATAGAAGCTGAAAAAAAGGAGGAATGTTTATTTTAACCTAGTAATCCAGTATTTTAATTTGAGACACATGGAGATCTGAATTAGTTGACCTAAAGTCTTGGCTGGGGTGGTCTGATATAAATTGGTCTATTAGCTAAGTGCAAATAATATTTCTTTAACAATTATATTTTAATTTCCTTAATAATTATGTTCTGTTTTAGTACAGCTTTTCTTCTATGTACTATGTATTTGAGGCATTTTTATTTAAACAACTATAAATGCTGGCTTGTTTATTTAAAAATTAATTTCCCTTAAATACAGATCTGTGTAAATGATAAGAAATATAAGAAGTGTTCCCAGTGAACTGTTTACACAATCTTTATATATACTGCATGGCCTTATAGCACACAGCCAAAAGGAGTCCCTGCCAGTGTGTCTGGACCCTTTAAATCAGCAGCCTGAAGTCAAATTTGGTCTGATCCCAGTTTCAACTAGGATAGAGTTAATTTCTTCTACCTAGCTGTTACTGTGCTGTGTTTTGTGTTTGGAATAAGAACGGTGTTGACAACACTCTGATGTTTTGGTTTTTTGCTAAGCTGTGTTTATCTTTAGTCTTTTCCTTGTCTCATGCTCTGCCAGTGAGAAGGTACAATAGAAAAACAAACTGGGAGGGAGCATAACTGGGACAGGGATATTCCACACCATCGAACTGTTATATAAACTGAGAGGACTTACCTGGAAGGGGAGCTGGGCTGGGTTCAGGAAGGGAGATGTGGCATTGGCCAGGGGGTGATGAGAAATTGCATTGTGCATCACTTGTTTCTTCTATTATTATTAGCCATTATTATTTACAATTGTTATTATATTTTAATTTATTTTCAGTTATTGAACTGTTCTTATCTCAACATACAAGCTTTACTTCAATTTTCTTCCCCATTCCACTGGGGTTGCAGGGGAAGGAGAAGCTGGTCTGAGTGGCTGGGCGGTGTCTAATTTCCAGCTGGGCTTAAAACCATAACACCTGTGCAAAAAATATTGCATTACTAGATGAAAATAGATGAACAGTGTAAGGAAGGATCTTTTCCTCCTTTGTCTCATGTCTGCTGAACAAAAGCTCCCACAGATCTGGACTTCATGCATGCTGAAGGGTGGTTGCTACTTGACCTCTGCTGGTCTGAAGTGCTCTTGTGTTGCAGTTCCTCCAGGTATGGATATAGGTACAGCAAAGAAATAATCATAATGAGATTCTTTGACTTTTGCTTTAGTAACATCTGGAAATTCCAGAAGAGTCCTTGTCTCTGAACCATGGTCTCTTGGTATCGTTTCATTCATATCACATTGGGACACTTGCAAATTAATTTTCCGTGGCAAGAATGTTTGTATTAATCTAAACTAAAATGCTGTCACCAAACATAAAATATGCAAAACTGAAATATTGAATACTCAAGTTTCCCAATTTAAAATTATAAGCTTTAATATTTGTTTGACAAGCCATGTTCAGTCTCTCAAGTGTTGTTCTAAAACTGATGTCAGCACTACATCAGAGCAGTGTGTGAGCTCTGATTTCAGAATGTGGGGCAAGTATTCACTTCAAGTGTGCTTCTCTGGTCTTGAGAAGGGTTTTGGTCTCCCTTGGTGTGCAGGAAAGATGAGGCTCACGACATGATAGTGTTTGTACTTTAAATCCTCCATTCCAAGTCCAGGTTTACAAATTAAACAGTGGCACTGGAAAGGCTGGATATGGTCCTAATTGTCACCTTGTTCCTTCTGCGGGCAGAAGTGAAGAACAAATGAAATTTTTTTTAGTCATGCTTTTGAAGAATGGAAAGCCAGGTGTTGGTACTGGAGAGAGGAGTCCTGTCATGCTTCAGTAGGTCTGCACATCCAGAGGATGGGCACCCACCCACTGCAGTCACACAGCTGTTTTTACCCATGCTTTCTCCAGCACTCAGTGTTCGTGAACGGGGATTTTTGTCTCTGATGTGTATGGTCTTAGTGGCAACATCAGAAGAATAAAAATTGCACTTGTAAGGCTTCACAGTATATTGGAGTGTTAAGTACCAATTCATTTTCTGTTACTGTAGCTGTCTTAAACTTATGCCTTTCAGCAAAGTGCTGACAAGAACAATCCATCAGTTTGTTATCTTCCTTTATATTATAATGAGTTTGTCTCTTTATTTGTTTTGTTTGTTTTGTTCAAAGTTGATTTGTTTTTCAAGTACTTATTTCTTAAACTCTCAGAACAGGCAAAGAAGCAGCTCCCTTCCTGTAAAAGAGGCACCCCAGTACTGAAACCACCACATAAGTTAAAGGCATTGCTCAAGAGTTCCTTTGTGGAGGATGTGTTTCCTTCTTCTAGACAAGAAACAGAATAAGTATAAACTTACAGCAGCTTCTGGTTATTGATGAAAACAGAAAGGCCCAAAATCAAGACCAGCCAAGACTGTGACGACCCCCAGAAACACACCCCAAGCTTGTTCTTTACAGATTTCATCAGTGGAGACTGGAATCTGCCTGCCCAGGAGGGCTGTACTCATCGCTCACTGTCCTCACCATGAGGTTTTCTTTTGACTTGTCATTATAGCTGAATTCTTCTAATACAATTTAAAGTAATTTGTTTAGTTTTGCCCATACAGAAGGACTTACTAGCTCTGTATCTGTCTTTTTACAAAATGGAAATTACCTAGGTTTCTTATGCCCTCCACTTTCTTCTCTAAACAGCCAGTTCTAGTTTGCAAACTTCAGACTGTTCTTGTTATTCCTGTCTCTAATTACTTTACAAATTAAGTTCAAATACAAATGCAGTTTTTTCATTCAGCTCAGAGATAAATATCACAGCTTCAGCATGTGTTGCTTCTTATTGAATTATGTTCTGTTTTCCTTAAACCATTTCCTCAGTTTGTTCAGTTTTCTTTGAATTTGATTTCATGTGAAAGTTTAACTTGGGCTTATTTCTATTCTCCTAATAAAAATACTGAGTAGCATTGAATCCAGGATGATATATTTGCATAGAACACTACCCCCTGTTTTGACAGCAAAACAGTGATAAGTGCCATTGAAAAATGCAGTGTGTACTGCCCTTGCACTTTCTCTTTTGTTGGACAACCAGCACGTTGGCACTTCTTGTCCTAAAACTATTTTAATTCCCGAGATTTGCACAGGTGGGCATCTTGCCATATTGCAGTGCCTGCTATGTGATTAAGCCAGCTGAAACTCCTGATCCTTTAGGCTGCTAGAGCATAGGATTTTTTAAAGGGAAGTAGATCAGAAAGAAATAGGAAAATTACTTTTAAAAGCTATTCTAACAAAAATTCTGTAGTGGGACTCAAATATTTTTTCATGACTGCTACAATAAATGAGTACATGCATGAGCCTAGAATTAATGTAGTTATAATTAAGCTGCTCTCAAAGTCATTAGATATTTTAAGCTGTTAAGCCATTTTCCAGCCCATTAATTTTATTTAGACATAATTATATTTTTTAACATGTTGGTCCAGATAATGCTTTGATCATGATTATACATATGCTACAGTGCAGTAGACATACTGCACAATGATATATCTTTGTTTTGGGTTTTTTATATGATGTGGCAGATGTTTTTGGAGGGGAGGATGGAGGCAGGGAGATCCTTTGAGGTGGTGATAGGTTTTTAGTTTGTTTACTATTTGCATTTTTCTCTGGAGTTTTTAGACTCTTCGTCATGAGGGGTTGCTTCTCCAGTTTTTCCTCCTCCTCCTGTCATGACTATTGTAATCACACCCCAGGTCTTATTTCACAGTTGGCATCCTGTTTGCCAAAGATGATGGTATTACATGGAACCATTCCAGAATTAAGAGAATTCCCTATTTTGTGGATCTGTCATGATTTTAAAGCTCCATTTACCCCTTGACTTCTGGTGGTCTGACAAGTATAAAAGAAGAAGAAGTTGGCCAATTATTTCTTCCTGCACAAAGGTAACCCTCAAACTTTCAACCAGAAGTACCCTTGTTTGTTGGATGGAGATTGAATTGTGACATTAAAATACATATGTCACAGTTTAAGGAAAAGAATCACAATTTGCCTTTTAGGAAGATCTTAGGAAATCTCTGCCTATGAACAAGAGTTCATAGAGAAACGTTAAAGTGATTTGCTTGGAGAATTTCAGGATGATAAAAATTCAGGGACAGTTACATTGATTCCCTTTTCCTTTGAGAATATTTTTAGGAGAGAAGAAGTGTTCCTGGTCATTATTGACACCGTGCTCTGTTACATAGGTACCTCCATATTGGTTAACAAGACATCTCAAGTCTGTATTATACCCAACAATGTGCTTTTGAGTTTAAGACGAGGCAGCTTATCCAGGGCATGTCCAGGCAGTCTGATCCTCCAGAGGGATAGTTTGGTACAGGATGACAGAATCCCCACAGATTGGTACTCAGAGCTGGAAACTGCTAGACAAAATAAGGGTAGGAATGCTTAAAGACTGTTTTTTTTCTTTAGAGTCCTTAGGCATCTTAGTCAGGGCTTCAGAAAACTGATACTGTTGCCCTGGAGTCTCTTTTGAATTAGGTCTGAAGAAGTTAATACAGGGTTTGTGCAAGTTGTACAGACTAAAAATATTTTCATCCCTAGAATGTAACAGCTGTTGCCCTAGAGATGAGAGCACCAGGTTTGATTCCTTCTTCAGCTTAAAGGACTCCCACACAATAAAATGGTGACAGTGGAAAAATACCAAAGGAGATGTAGGAACAAAGACCAAGACAATCTTTACCACAGGCCATGATAGCAGCTCTTGATTGATACAGTGAATCCTGTGTTATATTTGATCTGTCCTTACTGGAGGGCATTGCAGTCCTGATCTATCCAACTTTGCAATATAAGGCAATCCTGCAGTTCGTGAATTGTGGGGATTTGGATACCCAGAGACTGAGGAAGGAATTTTCTCCCAATTTTTCTTAACTTATAAACTCATATTATTGAATATCACCTCCCTCTACTCTTCCCTAGACACCACATGAATCTGATGGAGTTCATATTGTTTCGGTGCGATCTGAATATGTTCATCAAAACAAGGAGGGGGAAGGTATTCTCTTGCAGAAGTTTTGGGCTCTAATCGAGGTGTTCTTAGTCCAAGACACTTTTTGGACACAGTCAGTCTTCCTGAAACAAAGAAGTACCTTACGAATTCAGGCGTTTCTTGCAGTACACAGGGATAAGAAAAGGCTTTGGGGAGTTAGGAACAGAACTGATGTACTTCCATTCTTAGGTCTTTGGTGAATTTCACTACTTAGGACTAAAGTGAAAAAAATAATTTCAATTATAATGATTTTTTGAAGGAATGAAACTCACTAATGAAAAGTGGGTAAGCTACAATATTTAATTAATGGATTTAATTACTGTGTCTAATCATTGTGTTCAATTAATCACCGTGTCTTACTAAGATAACATTAGCTATGAATAAACGATGTTGGTTTGGATGGAAAACCATCTCTCTACTACCAGTCTCAGAGCAGGAATGTGCTATTATACATTGAATTGCCATGTTCTCTGGGTATTGAACTCTTCCACCCATGTGCAGCAAGGAGACGTGCTTGGAGGGGTGAGTTGCAGTTACATAGTGCTTGTGCTTCTTTAAGTCTTCATAGCTCTCTTGTTTGTGGATTATAAATTTATTTGGCTGTGACAATTTCACTGCTGGACAGTGAATGTAGTCACATAACTTTCCCAGGAGTAGGGAATCTGGATTAAGTACTTGAGAGCAAGGGGTTGTATATGTGAAAGGTACTCACAAACTTCAGTAATACACTGTATTTTTGCATTTCTTTCTAATTTGCTGTATTGTACTGCTGCTTCTGTAAATACAAGTAATATTTTCTGAAGGGTCTTCTTCATATCAGCATAGGAAATATGTGCCTGTGTTGCAGACCACCAGCATTATATAGGCTACAATATGGGGTTTGTGTTGCGTGGCTGTCACGGATGGAGTCATGCACTTCACTCTCAAGAGATAAGCAACAATATACTCTATTGATGTAAGAACGTGAGTTAACAAAGTTCAGTGGTAGATGTGACAGTGGTTTGATGGCAAGGTACACTGGAGTATTTACTTCATAGAGAAAAAGGTCAGACAAAACTGTCAGGGATACCCTCCTGTTGAATCATGAGGTTCAGAAAACATTTTATGAAAGCACCTTTTAGAATTGCATTCTAAACTCTTTCTCAGAAGGGAATTTAGGTGCAGCTGGATTCAGACTCAGTACCAGACTTGGTCAATTGTTTATGTCTAAAGGATTATGGATGTGCAATCAATGCTATATATCACTTAACTAAAACAGCGAAGTGTAAGTGCTCTTATTGCAAATTTACTTACTGAATAAGGATCCTTTCAACCTCAAGGACTAACCTTAAGAGGCATCCCTACTCAGGGGGAGATCGTGGTGTGCAGCCTGCAGCTGTGCAGGAGAGCTCAATGGTTTTCGGGGTGTCCACTGTTTATGGAGTAATATGATTTCACTCAAACATTTCCAGGTAGATAGCATGCTTTAAAAAGAATAAGTGTAAGGAATGCTGAAAAGACTATGGTTCATTACTCCTGACTTATCTTTGAACAAACTAAAAAAAAAAGAAAAAAAAAACTTCCAATGATTCAGCCTAATAATTGGAGCTAATAAAATTGGTCTGTCACTCATTTCTAGAACAACTTGTAGTTTTCACCTACAGCCCTGCAAGTATAATGTCAATAGTTTGGTGCATTATATTGTTTATAGTAGTTTGTTTCTTTTTAAAAATATCTAAAGCATTTCTTATGTCGAATTCTTAGGGAAATAAATGAATGGTTCTGATGATATTGTACATCTCAGCTTTTCTTCTCTGATTTGTAGCCCAAACAAATGCAAAACTTCTTTTTGAAAGCTATTTGCAGGAACATTGTGCACAAAACATCCATTAAGAGTGGTAGTGACACGAACCAAATTAGAACAAGAGCACTGCTGTTACTATGCATGTCCAAACCTGATGGGTGGTGAGAATAAACACAAACACACATACAATTTCAGCGAATGTCTTTACTTGCAGAGAAATAGCCAAAGCATTGAAATCACATTTTGTTCCCTTCTATTCACAACTGGGAGAGAAGAAACACAGTCTCTCAGCCTTTATAGTCAACTGGACTTTAGGAAGGACCCCTACTGATACTGATTGCAACATCAGGCTGGAGATATAACCAAGCCTATTTCCTTTTTAAGTGGACAGGGAGGATTAAAAAATTGCTTCAACAGCTGAATCATTTGCTGGATCTTGGTGGTGCAAGAGGCAGAGGGCAAGCAGAGAACAAAACCATTCAGTGTTACCAACACAGAGATATTGAATACTGACAATTGCATGTTTGGGTCCTGTGTTTCTGTGCTGCTTCTCAAATTAACTTTAAATTTCCAGCTGAAGGCTTAGTTCTCTAGTGCTGTCCTGAAAATACATATATATCAAAGGATCTGCTCAATCAGCTTGCAGGAGGATGAGGGAGAAATTTTGTTGACACTGAAATTATGTACACATTCCTCGAAAATTTTCTTTTCTGTTATTTGCATACTTTTTCCTCTAGACACTTGCATCAAGTCTTCCTCAGTGGAGAAAGCTACAGTGTCCCCAGGATTCTGGTTGCTCGGTAATCCAGAAGACTTGCTCAACATCACGTTGGAGCCCTCTCTATAGCCATGGATTTTCTCTCTGTGAAAACCTGAGTGTAAGTGGGGCTGGTGAGCACCCAGGTTGTGGCTTAGTAGGAAGATGTCACCCAGAGAGAGCACAAATACAGACCTCAAAACCTGAAAGCATCCCATGATCAGGCACATAAATAAGGTCATGAGGAACTCAGCTGTTACCCCCTGAGGCTGATCCCAGCAAGAAGCCTTTAGGGCTTAGCCCCTTTTCCCTTGGGACCTTCTGAGAGAACCATGGTTTCTTACTGTAAGAAGACACTGACACCATCCTGCTCCTTGCAGTGCTGTGCCTTCCCACTGGAACAGCATACCTCCTTTTGGACAGGCAGCTGGAAATCACCTCCTGGGTTGAGAATTCCCCACCAGCATTTTTATAGGATTTGTCTCATAGGTTGACAACTATATCTTTCAATTGGAAGACAGAATAAGTGAGTGCAGTTACAATTTCTCTTATTTTCTGTTCATAAATAAGACTGATAGGCTTTTGTTGTTTGGATTTCTCACTCCCCCTGATTCAGCCACTTGGACTCAGCTAAAAATTACAGTTTAATTTATTTTAAATAGAGAAGTTTTGTTTTCAATTCTTTTCTGTTACCTCCCAAAGGACTCCTATCTGGGTATTTATTTTTCAGTTGGAGATTACTGTTACTATCCTTGGATCATTTATTAGCTGGTGATGGTTCTTGCTGACTTGGTGGAGAGATTGCTGAGGAAAACTAATATACTCACCTTCTTATTATATTAAGGACTTCATGTTGGTTTTAATGGAAGTAGGGGAAAAAGGGTTTTCCCTTAACATTTTATAAGAGATCAGAACTGAATAATTTGTTTTATCCTGAAATTGAAAGCAACATCTCTTAGAGAAAATTTACATGGAAAAAAAAGCTGTACTGTGTATTGTGTTCTTACTCTAAAACTCAGCACACTAAATCCAGTCTTCATTTTCATTTCTGTTACCTAAGAAATGTTATCTGACTATATCTGACTGACATTTTTTTCTGTCGTATTTCATTAATGGAGATGCTTCTTAGATCTTATAAAGCCAGTCAAATACCACAGCAATCATTTAATTATTGTGTCAGCCTGGTGAATGAATATATGTTGCTTATTTGTTGAGGTATGTACTGAAGGAAACATAAAAGAATACCTAGGCCACTCTGAGCTCAAGATTAATTGAGAAGATAATACCCATTGTTTTAGCAAGTTTAAATTTTCTTTTTTCTGCACCTCAAGTACTTTACAGCAGAGTAATACATATAGCAAATTGTATAGAATCAGTAGCCATTGCTCTGTTTATCAGCATATGTGTACACTGGGATGGTACCTTCTTGTTTGGAGGACCTACTTGTATTTCAGCTGAAAGCTCTAGGGCAAGCTCATAGGAAGAGATCCTTATGGCCTCACAAAGGAGGAGATCCTTCAGTTTTCTTTCAGTTCCACCATCTTCCATTTTTCCCATAATCCTCTTTATATAAGTGTTTGACTATATGTTTTACTAAAAACANAAACATTTTATTCACTGTAAAAAAAAAAAAAAAAAAAAAAAGAAAGAGAGACAGAAAATGCAAGAGCCAAGCAAGAAACTACTAAGAAAGAGACCATTGTGGTTTAAGAGAACTTTTTTTAACCATATGTTCTCTGTATTTCGTCTAATACTTTTGTGTAGCTAGACCTATGGACTCTGATGGTGTCTTGTGTTCTGTCCTTTTCATTGCCAGAATTTGTGTTGGGAGGAGTTGCACTACTGTCTAACACAGATTTTTAATTCAGCCCCCACAGACTGGGTGGTCTTGAATTCAGAATCACAAGAGTGGCTGCTTGACAAATATTGAGTGTTGGGAATGGGCTGTAAAAAGAATTACTCACTTTCTCTCTCCCCCAGTGATGTGCAAGCATAATTAATAACAGTAAAGCTTTCTCAGTAGGACTTTCTTTGGTTAGAAATCCTCAGCAATCACACATTCTGACGTTCACAGAATGCAGGAATAGAATTTCTGGATTAGAGTAATTTTAATATTAAAGCTATTTGTGAATATAATATTAAAGCATATGTGCATACATATGTCTTCTTTGGGGTTACCATCTGTATGTGATAGCTGGCATTTTTTAGGAAAAGCTGCATAATCTTATTTTCAAAATAAAAGAACATTTGTCATTATGTACATACCCCAGAACAACAATCTGACTGATTATGAAGGTAGGGAATGTGTGTAGTTTGTCTCCTTCATAATACATTAATCTTTTAGGTGTAATTTAATGACTGGCAATTATTTGAGTACTGTTTGTCTCTATAGAATCCCTCAAGGATGTTGATCTGTTGTGTGATAATGAACAAATATTTTTTAGTGGCTGGTAGTAATGTTCCACAGGGTAATACCACAGAAGATGATTTCCAAGTAGGATATCCTTGATGAATAACCAGTGAAGATAGAACAGTAGAATTCGATAAAAACCTACATTACACAGCAGTTTTTTGTTGGTTTTGGTGTTTTATTTGTTTCTGAGCTACAACTATGAGCTATTGCACTTGCTTTCAAAGAGGAAATATACATAGTTGTTATGCTTATCTGTCATATATAATAGCTGCAAATGACTGTACTGGAAGATGAGAGCACTTACTTAGCAGACTAGATAAAGCACTAGGAAGCACTGATACACGACCAACAGAGACTAGACAGTATAATGTTATTGCTCCATCTTCCTCCATAAAGAATTACAGGGAACCAGGAGAGTTACAGGATACTTTTCACTGAGCATGGCTGAGATGGAGTTACTACTCCTCAAAGCAAACCTCACAATGTTGTGCTTTGTACTGCTAGATAGAAAGGTGTTAATAACACACCAGTGTTTTGGCTACTGCTGAGCAGAGCTTGCACTGCACCAATGGTCTCTTTCCAACATTTCCTTGTCACCAGTAGGCTGGGGGCAGGCAAGATCTTGAGAGGGACTATAGCCAGGACAGCTGACCAAAATTGAACAGAGGGATATTCTGTGCCATATGTCTCCTTAGCAATAAAAGCTAAGAGAAAGGAGGAGGAGGATGGGGGCCATTCATTATTATGACAATTGTCTTCTGAAGTAACCACTACAGGTTAGCCCTGCTTTATGGGAAGTGGCTGGACATCACCTACTGATGGGAAGTAGAAAATAAATATTTTATTTTTCTTTGCTTCTGCATCTGGCCTTTGCTTTTGCTTTATTAACCTGTCTTTATCTTGACCCATCAGCTTTTTGCATTTTATTTTCTTCTCGCCCTGTCCCGCTGAGGAAGAGAGTGATAAAACAGGTTGGTGGGCACCTGGCATCCTGCTGAGGCCAATCTATCAGAATCCTTAAATAAAGTATCTTTAATTCTTCCAGCATGACTAATTACTGAAAGGGACTGAATGCCAGGTTTCTTTCAACTGAAAGAGAAAAATGTATATCTAAAACCCTGAAGTAGCTTCTACTCAGAGGAATCGTATTGCTGTCTCTGGAGTCCTGTAATGAATTAGGGAAAATATCAATGAAAAAGCAAAGGATTTAAATAGTGTTCTGTCACTCCATGTAACAGATGTTAAAATATAACTAGCTAACCAAGTAGTGTACAAGTGCCCATGCTGTGTAAGTGCAGCCCATTCTGACAGCTATGGTAACAAACTGTTCCAATGAGACATGGAGCTAATAAAACCCCATTTTCAACACAGTTTTTCCTTTGTCCCCAACACCTACAAGAACTTCAGGTTGTGGCCCAAAATATAGGAACACGCACAGTGGGAGACACAGTCTTATTTTGAGTGTGCAGGATGCAGCCAGCCATGGACCTGTAGTTGCTACTGGCTCATGAAATTTGTGAAAATTTCATATGCTTGAGCTTCTTTCTTGCTTTTTTAAAATTTAATTGAAACTGATCTGTGGGTCCATAAATCAAGCAGTTTCTGTGAAAGCAGATCACAGAATAGCTGATTTCCTTGGAAAACCAACACTAGTCCCATAAAGTTCTCACCTATTCTATGTCTCAGTAATGCTGTATTCCTCATTTGTAGTTTTAAAGGAAAAAGACTGAGCTCTCCAATGTTTTCTCCTGCATTTGTACATCTTTACAACACAGTTATGAACTGCTTAATCTATTTTCACTTTAATCAAATATCTGATGTTATATAGATTTTTTTCTCCACAAATGCAGAGTTCATCAAGGTGCTTAAGTATGTGCTGTATTAAGAAGATAAGTAGCCCTGCTGATTCCAGTTGTGCATGCTTAAGGACTTTGATGTGAAAGTTTCAGAATATGTGGATAAAGATCTGGTATTTTCCCAAAGTAAATTAAGGTATGAGCTGCGAAATATAAAGAATTAAAACAAAGAATAAAAAAAAAACCCTCTGGGTGTACTGAAATGAGGAGTATTGCAAGGAAAAATTAGCTGTTTCTTAGTTGATTAGCAGAGCTTAGATGAACTCTAATGGCCTTGGCAAAAGAGTCGTGGCAAGTTAAAATCAAATGGCTGAAACTCTTAGTGCCCCTCATCAGCTGCCCTCCACCTTTGATGCCCGGAGTTAAGGTAATCCAATCCACCTGTGAATCAGCTCGGCACCAATTAACTTTTGATCCCAGTGTATTAGGTTGAATCTAAATTAGGGACAGAGCAGTAATACGAGCATCAAAATTATTCAAAAATGGTAGTGAGGTTTATTTTCTATTTTAAAACTAGTGATTACCATTCATAGTCTAGGCTAGATTGTACTTTGACTGCTAAACATATAATCCCATTGCTTTTTGATTAAGTGCCTTGCAAACCTCCCTGTCTTCAGTGGGGCTTCATTTTTGAAATTAATGGCAGCATTAATCTTGGAGAGATGATACACAGAGTAAGATATTGCTCAGCATGAACAAGGTTGTGCATTAAGGGAAAGCTGGTTCTACAGAAGGGTTAGTCTTAGCTCCCTCTGTGATTAATCATCTTCCTCCCAGCTGCTGCTCTGATTCTTTTTTTCTTTAATACTCTCCAAATGCAAACATACCTGTGGTTAAAACTAGCTCACAGCTCTCAAAGTTGTTTTTCAAACACAAAATCAGACACAATTCTTAATCAGAGATATTCCTATTGTTATTTGTCTCAGTATTGTTCAATCCTTTCCCTGTTAGTTAGGTAATCAACTCTTTAACAGGCCAAATCCATTCCTGATGTACCTAGGTAATAGGCTATTTTGCTCAGTTTAGTGAACATTGTCAGCATAGCATTTATACATCTGCAATTAGGAAAAAAGAGATTTAGGTAAGTGAAACATAAAATATTGCTCCATTGCAAATTCCCACTCCCATTTTCTCTTACAGTCACAAGGCCTAATAGCAGAAAATGTGATGCATGTTTTCAAGTAAAGTATTCTAGAAGGGTTTACTGGAAATAATTTTGAAACTAAACTGAAATATGGAGGAGAAGCCAAACACAGCTAGAAATGTGGCTGTTGCTGAGGCTAAGAAGTAGGAAACAAAAGAAAACATTTTATTAAGTCTTACAAGAGGAGAGGTTAGCAGTGGGGTCTCAGAGGGAGATCTCCTATTTAATAAATGCATAAATGACCTGGAAGGAGAGATGAATAACGAAGTTAGACAATTTGTGGATGATGCAAAATTATTCAGGCTTATTTAAAAAAGAGATCACAGAAAGTTATGGAAAGCTGTCATGACAGTTTTGGATGGATAATATATAGATATTAATTTATCAGTGGCCCAGAGAAAAGGAATGATTACTCTGTGTTTCTTTTAATGTGAGAACTCAGAAGCATCAAGTGAAGCAATTGGGAGGCAGGTTTTCAACAGATAGGTTGAGTTTCCTTTATGAAATTTGACTTTTAAATTCTGTCATAGGTGTTCTGGAGACTAAAATATGAATGGTTCAAAGAGCACTTAGCCATGCGTCTAGACATTGAGAGAAAAAACATCAAGAGTTATTAAACATCAAAACAGTTATGTGAAAATAGCTGTCTCTAGGGAATTGCTCCCACAGCAGAACACACTCCCCTAAAATACAGAAGAGGTGCAGTCTAATAGAAGGATGAAACCATTTGTTAGGAAAAAGAAGAAAAGAGCTTGCTATTCTTTTTCAAAAATTATTCTTCTTTCCCAATAATACTCTTGCCAGCTCCAGGTCCAAGTTGGACCTCCATTACTCATAAAGCCCCAGTGTTCTACGTTTCCTTTCCTCGTGGTTATTCCAATGGTCTTCTTAACAGGGAGATGCTAGTCTACCATCAGGAGCTGACTGTATTCCCTTATTGCCTGTTGTAAACTGAATTTCTGGGTTTCATCATAATTGAAATAGCCAGAGCACATGTAATACTGAGTGGATAGTTTTGTTGTCATTAACTTTGGTATGATGATCATCCCACTGGCAGCCAAGACAGAGGAGACAGAGCAATGATATGTCTTACACCTGCACATGGAGAACCATTGCCCTGTCTCTGCACTGATCCCTGCACAAACAATGAAATATCTGGAGCCCATGTTTGAGGAGTGCAGTTAATTTTCATGTGTTTAAAGGACAAAACCTTTTCTTTAATCTGCAAAACACTGAAATTTCCTGACAAAATGTCCAGCCTAACCTTTAGGTATTTTCTATCAGAGATAAGTTGTAATGAAAGTGTTTTAAAAAAACAGACAAATACAATATAACACTAAAACTGCTCTCTGAGTTTGGTGTTATAGGAAGAAATCCAGCTGAATTATACATAAAGTTTGAAGTGTGCAACCAAGAAAATCTACATTCTGTTTATGTTGCAATGACGTCCCTCAGACTCACTGAGTTAGACATTCCTGATAACTTATTGCAGGTGCCTGGAGACAGGCTGCTCCTCATTTCCTTCTCAAGAAGCATTTTTATCATGTGTATGGTTATCCAGTCTATCATAGGGCTTTTGTAACCTCTGCTGATGCCTGGAGTTGTTGATTTTGTTGGGCTGCTGCTCTTAAGATACTGCATGTTCTTTGTTTAATCACTGTGGTAAGCAGTTTTATCATTCAGCTGAATTGCTCTCTTAGCTTTAAAAACATTGATTACAGGGTATGCAGTGACAGCACTCTTTTTTTAGACTTTAAAGCTGCAGACGAGCCCCCTCCAGTATCTGATTTTTTTCTTTAACCTTTTCCTGCTAAAGTAAGCAAAGAACAAACGTATCGCGTCCTGGGGCCTACTGTATTTAATATAAAACTTTCAGAAGTACCCTGTGAATTCTTAGCCCTTTTTTATGATCAGTTCTCATCCTTCAGGTATGTTTGATGAGCTGTGACACTCTGCTATGGGAACAGTATGTGTACTGCTGCTGACTTGTCCTTCCAGTGCAAACAGAGATGTGGGAACAGGGCAGGCCCCAAGCATCAGCGTGATGCCAAGAGGTAGACCAGCTCAAACACTACACGAGTAACAAGCAAAACAATTATTTCAAAACATCCTTGAGACTATGGTGACTTGCTGAAAGAGTTTGCAACTACAATGAAAAGGTGAAATTCATTCAATCATTTGCTATTAATTATTCACTGAGCTTTCATCTCCACTTAGTGGGAAATTGAACTAAACCTAGTGACCTTTGGAACAATTTCATTAATGCCTAACTGCTTTGCAAAACAGTTTCAAACCTGATTTACGGAAGTAATATTCTCTGTTCATGTTTAAGAACTGTCTCTGAGGTCTGTTTTTAATAAAGTGTTACAGAGCTCTTGGAGATAAAACTGGAACGCGTAGTATGTGAAGAGCTTTCACAGGGAACATTTAGAGTAATTGTGTCATGTAGTTGTGTTTATAGAAAGTTGTCAGTTGATTGCAGTGGTTATCACTAGATTTCTGTTCACAATCTTTGTTACTACACTATTGTTACTCTTAAGTAGGGATATTCCACACAATTTGCAGCAAGGGTACCTTTACATTGGGTCCCCAGGTTTGCTTTCTAGATAGTATGTACTAGATGTGCTTTGAAATAAACTACCCCCACAAATTCAAATACAGGAGATCACAAACTAATCTGGTATCTAATAAAACAACAAAAATGAAAGGTGTACTTTGTCATTTCCATTGCCAAACTGTAAAGTTAAATAGACAGTGCAAATGAAGATTGTTTGCAGGAATCAACAAAATCACAGGTTAATGAATTATGCTTTGTTTAGGATGGCCTGCTCTATATTATCTCAGTTTTATGCTCCTGTAAAGTAATTAAAATTGGCAGGCTTAAACTGGTTTCAAAATCATATTATCACAATAAATATATATGTGAGGCTCAAAACTGAGCAAAATTTCTGTACAGATACACTTTTTTTTTGAAAGTGTACCAGTTAAATCTACTTAACAAGGACACTATAGCTCAGCAAGAGACCTTGCAGGCAGAGTAGTATCAACAATAAATATGAAATGGTTAACAAATGAGCCTGCAATACCACTGAATCCTGGAGATAAAAAGGAAAATAATTCCTAAAATATTATTAGAGCTTTTGTTTATATTTTGCCACCATTTTTCCAGTTACCATGGTAACTCTGCCTGATTGCCAGAGCCCTGTAAGGCATTTTTTACTTTGGCAAACACAAAACCTGGTGAGCTGGCTGCAGGGATGCTGGCAGACTGGAACATGTTGTTTAATAGCCTGAATGTCCCTCCAGAAATTAGGAACTAGAGTGGCACCAAACAGTCAGTCATCCTTGCCTTGACTGTGATTACTTCACATCTCTTGTGAAAGGGGAGTTATCCCTAAGATGTTTTATTCCTGAAAGAAAGGTTTCACTGCAGAGATAGAGAGGGGAAAAAATACTTTCTTTAAAAAAGTTGTAACTTCCTGAAACTTTTCTCCATTGCAAATTCCTATCATTTTAATACTAAAACAGCAAATACTGTTTGAGTGTTATGTAAGAATAAAAAAGATTTCAAGAAAAAAATAGGAGTAAAAATTTTTCTCTGAGTGTGTAATAGAGAATACTTACCTGTAACTTCAGAAATGAAGTTGATTCAAACGCCAAAGTTCAGCTGGTGAAAGACCTCTGTTAGCTACTGCCAAACAAATATTCTCCTCTGACTGAGCATCCTTTGAATTGTGTTGCAAATTACAAATCTTTTGTTCTTCTTGAAAAAGCCTGTATCTAATACTAAATTAGTACTAATACTAAAATACTAACACTAACAAAAAGTGCATCTAAAAAGATTTTTCTTTTGCTATTTCTGTGAGTGAACTTACTTCTGAGGAGTAGTAAGAAACTGATATATGACTACTTCTACAGGCACTTTAGCAGCTCCAAATATTTATGTACTGGGAATGTCACCTTTTCATAGCTGGACAGGAGTGCTTCTGATGGCATGGAGACTTTGAGAGTCCCCAGGTTTCCATTCTTTATAAAGGCAGTGGTGCTTCATAATGCTAAAGCATAAAAAGATGCAGAAAACTTCAAGATGAAGTCCAGTACCTTTTTTATTGAAATGGATTCAAGGACACTCACATAAGACTTATCAGAAGCTCATTTGATCAGCAGTAAAAAAACCTTCAAGAGGAAATTCTACAATCTACACAACTTTTAGTAGAACTTTACTGTTCTGGAGTTTTTTCAGAGCTAAAAATATCAAATTTTTCCATAATTTACTCATGCCTCTTGAACCTCTTTTCTTTCTACTTTTCTGAAGGACTGTCTGCAGCTTATTGGCATTTCTCAGAAAGGGTGACCCTGTAAATAAATAAACATAGGCCTTGAATGGTGTTCATGTCTTTTTCTACACAGTTAATGCATTTACATCTAGCAAGTTTCATTGTGTTGGTTTTGGACTCTGCTGACCCTATCTCCAATTTATCCATATAATTTGAACTGTGATCTAATTCAGAGTGTTAGCAGCTCTTTTGAAAACTGACATCATTTACAGAATTTAAAAGTATTTTTTTATGCCATGATTCAAGTAATTGCTGAAAAAATCAGAAACAGAACTAGAATACAGTTGTATGAGCTTATGTTTCCCAGGGTTACTGATAATCATGCAGTAAAAGAAATTATTTTTTTACCAAAACATTTTAATAGGCTCTGTTGGGACAGCCACTGTCAGCCAGCCACTGGCAAAGCCAGACATTTCAAGGTTCCAAGAATGTATGCAAGTATAGGTCTTGCTCCCTGAAATTCCAGCTAAAAGTACATTTAAAGTGGGCAACCAGGACTCTATAAATGCAAAATACTCTTTGCTGCATACAGAACACATGTAAATAGTTGGAGCAGAAAGAGCCAAGCTGTCTTTCCCTGTTTTCCAAGGTGGCCACCTCTCACAGGCAAACTGGACACCTGAGCAAAGCACAACACACACCCTCCAGCAGCTCCTGCTTTCCAGCTTAGGTACTGTGCTCTGGTACATCTGTGGCTGTATTACACCAGCCTTTTGGTCCAGACCAGCAGAGCTTTCCCTTTTGCCTCCCCTTACTATGCTTTGGACACAGCATGGAGTGGTCTCTGCTCTCACAAATGAGATTTCTTTTAGACGAACCGGAGCAGTACACCACAGTCACACACTGACTACGAAAGGGCACTTAGACCTTAGGCCAGACTAAAATCAACATAAAGGGAAAAATTGTGAAACCATTCAGATAACACCAAGAGCTGTTACTCCTAGTCCATTTTTTTGAAGTAAAGGAGAAATATTACTATATTTCAAGGCTTTCTGCAGCAAACTGCGTTGTCAGAGACAACAATGTCAGGTGGAGAAAAACAGAGTTGGTGATTCTAGCTGGTTATGAGAAAATCTTTTTTTTTCTGAATTGTCTGTCATAAAAAGGATCAGTTTATACAGAAATCCCTAAATCGGGTTTAGTCAAGTCATCGTCTTGTCACAAGAGCAGCTAAACCCCAGTAAAGCTCAGAAATACTTTAGCAAGCTACTGCTGAATCCATTGGCTTGAGATTCTTGATCCTGCATAATATAGACACTCATCACTGAACTATGGGTTTTTTCAGCAGGTAGACTTTTACTTTTCATAAAATAGAAAACTACAGAAGAAATGCCAATGCCTCATGAAGCACTTACGCACACCCACAAAGGTAGGATGTTGAAGCTAGCATGTAATAAGGATGTAAATAATAAATAATGCACTAGTGTCTAGTCCATCAGCAGTTATGTATTAAATAGGGATTTCTAAAGCCAGTAGAAGGCTTTTTGAAAGCAAAGTTTTGAAAGAAATGGAGGGAAAAGCAAAATAAAATTGACCTGAAACAAGTCTACCTCTACAGATTACAGACATAATCCCCAGGAGCACAGCAAAAGCTTTCTTCTTCTTGTAAAATAAGATGGATTTAAAGTAAAATATTGACCTAGACTCAAGGAATTTGTGATTCCTTAGTATACATATAAGGAAGGATTGCCACTTGCAAGCATATAACTTAGGGGTTTTTTTAGGAAATCTTTATTTCCAATTCATGCTCCCCATAACCAAAGAAATTAATTCATTTTTCTAAATTAAGTATGGCTTTCTTTTATAACTCTGTAATAGTGGATACTATTGCTGATACTAATTTTGGAATCATTCCTTAAGAATCTTCTATTTGTAGACCTTCATGACTAGAACAAGCACATGGTATTTGCACCATGTGCTGACACACTCTGATCAACTGTGAGAGTTACTGAAGGGCTCTTAGGTTGTACCTGTGTTGTCCAGCAACATAAATGGCCACTGGATGTAGGTGATTAACTCTGTAAAGATTCAGAACAAAAGATCCTGTGCAGGACCTAAACTTCCACTGATTTTCTTTTCATGACACACAGGTGATATGCGTGGGATTGGTTATAACATAGGACATGCACAGGGATTTGTATGTCTTTCAAAATATTTTGAGGTCTGGAAATACGGCTTTGTTGTTCCTGGTTTTGGTGCTGTATTGTAGTTAGCTGCTGGCATGGGAACATAAGGCCATGTAGCACCAGTCCAAAGTTCTAGCTCTGTATCCTGTTTCTAACTGTAGCAAGAGCAAATACTCAGAGAAGAGTGTAAAATTGGAAAAGTTACAGTATTTCCTTTTCTGTGCATTTTCCTATCCTTTCTGTATCTTTAGCCCAGGGACATCTTGAGCTAAAGATGATATCTTTGTGTTTAATAGCTTGTATGAATTTTCCTTTTGGACCTTTTCTTTTTAAACTTTATGAAACTTTCAGTATCTACAACATCCTGTACCTAGGTTAAGCATGTTTCAGGGAAGAAATACCACCTTCAGTTTGGTTTGGAACTGTCATCTGTTTATTTTAAAACCTCCCTATATATGTGCAAGATCTATATGTCAGATGGCAATCAGATAAACAACCAGCAAACAGTTGCTTCAGCTACTCTTAGAAAATACTTTGAAACCTTGTTGAATCTCGTTGGCAGCTGAGTAATTGAAGATGTTGTTGAAAAACTGCATGTAGAGTCTGTCAGCACATACAGCAGGTGTATAAAGGAGCCACTTAAGAAAAATTAGTCATGATGCAAAAACAACACAGCTCTGGTTCTTCCTGAAAAAGAGCTAAAACATGGTTAAAGCAGCACACAGAAATAACAACTAAGGTACCAGGGTGTAAATAGCCCAAAATTACAAGGCCTTAGACAATGTCTTCTTGTGAATATTGCTGAAATTGTTCTTATCTCAATGTCTGCTTCTCTAATACCAATTTAAGTGAATACACTGCATACTTAATTAGGTGCAGAGAACTCCTGCCTCCTTCTATTTCCCCTTTTCAGGTGTGGCAATACACAGGAAAGAGATGATATGGGCAGGTGGGTGCAGCAATGTCTTCAGCTCCCTTACTGTGATTCTCCAGTAGATATACATGAGTACCTTTGGAGACTGGAGTTACAAGGTGCCAAGAAACCTTGCACTGTCAGGAAGTCACCAAGAAATTTCAAAAGAACCCAGTGTCTCCATTCCCATGGGTTTATCTCTGACTCTGCAGGTTTCAAGTCCAACAACATTGCTTTACAGGGTTTGCTTCAATTTAACTCCAGCACTGCCTCATAGGGATCAGTGCAGCTTGGCAGTTTCCCCCAACAGTGGCTTAGATCTTCTTTCCCACAGCTGACATAGTGATTGTTCCTTTCTCCTCCCCACTGCTGAGGCCAGTTCTGGGCACCCAAAACAAGGCAGATGTTAGCAAACTGGACAAAGTCCAACTGAAAGCCACTAAGGTGGTTGGGGAGAAGCTGAGAAAGATGGGTTCAGTAAGTGTGGAAAAGGGACAGCTGAGGGGAAGGACAACCACTTCTCAGAAAGGACCAAAAACAAAAGCACCAAAGCAATGATTATAAGTTGCAGCAAAATAAAACCTGGTTAGGTGTAAGGGAAAAAGCATTTCTGTCAGAGTTATTAAATACAGGGACAAGTACTATGGGAGAGGATGTGGAATCTCAGTTCTTGGAGATTTTTCAAACTCAACTGGAACTACCTTGATCTAACTTTGAAGTTAGCAATGCTTTGAACAGGGAATTTGAACTGAAGGAACTCTCAAGATCCCTTCCAATATTAATGTTTCTATGACTCCGTGAATATTACTTTTTTGAAGCCACTATTTCATCTCTTCACTTTATGGCCTGCAGTCAGGTTAACAATATTTAAGCAAATTAAATTAAAATATAATTTCTTCATTCTTAACACCAAAAAATCCCAGTACAGTTAAGGGAGGAAAAATTTCAGAATATTCTAAGTAAGGAATCCCAGCCACCAATATGGAAGATTTTCCATATAAGAATGAAACCCTTTTTCATTTAGTGAAAGGTTTTTTTGTGCTTCAGTATGATAGAATATATGCCATGTATATCAATATGTATGACAAAGGAGAAAACTAGCTGCACCTGTTGCTCACAAACCAAAAAACAAATGACATTTGCTCTGAAACTCCAGTTTCATAATCAGATAAAGCCCAACCCTCTCAAGAAGTTTTAGTGTGTTTTTTTTTTTCTTGTCAACCACTTGGAAGTTGTTGTGTTTTTTTAATAAAAGAAAAGAGAAAATAAGGTCTCCTCACAAACAGTGCCTCTTCATTACTGCGTTCTATTATGTAAAACAACACATTAGTTACTGTTGAACTTGGACATGAAAGAAAGATGCAGACACGCATTGGAGAGACAGAACCAAAACTCTGGGGAGCACTGGGAGCACTCCCCAGGCTTTATTTTATATATCCTTTTAAAAACCACAGTGGATTGGAGGAGAACTTGCTGCCCCTCAATCACACTGGTCAAAGGAAATATCCACCAAACATCTCTGCCCAGGAGAAAGGAATGCAAACAGTAGAACACAGTTAGAAAAACATGGCTATGTTTACAGAAAGTACGTGAGAAACTGTTACAGAAAAATGAAAACATGGAAGAACTGCAAAACTCAGGGCAAAAAGTTACTATTGTAGAAATTACTTCTGTGTTGTCAAAGAGATATTAGGAACGTGACATGACTTCTCAAATACAAAAGAAGGGAAACCCCTTGTATTCTTGTTCCTAGTGCAACTCAAAAGTAGTATTAACTGTACATGTAAGAATGATTCCAAAAGCGTTGAGGAGACTGATGAACCTCCTCACTGGGAATGTACTGAGTTCCTCAGGCCAATAAGATAATAGATATAGATAGAAATAAATACAAGGGATTATCATGTATAAGATAAAGGATTTAAAACAGGATGTTTGTTGAAGAAATATCTGGACAAAAATAACAAGGGGCTGTCAAGTCTATAACAATGCTAGTAATAATATACAATTTAAAAATCAAGGTATATTTTCCTGCCATTTCAAAGCCTGCAGTTTCATTTGACATCAGATCCAAAATATTTTTTCTCCTGCCTTTCTTAATCTCTCCAGAAATGGACCCTTCAAAAATTCTGGTTTTAAGTATGCTTGAGGAACAGAGTTGGAAATTGCTAAATTATTCTGTTGGTCATGGCAAAAAAATCCAGCTCTATCTTTCTTTTTTTTGTGTGAGCTTTGCTATGCTATCGGGACCATGCATTATTAAAATGTTATTTGTCAGTGAAGCCAATGGAAATGAGTTGGAATTCTCATGAGGACTGTACATGTTAAGTAATAAAGGCCTTCTCTTATCTTGTCTTTCTGCACAGTAGCATCACACTGAAACGAGTGAAAAGTACTGCTTGCTGTTTTTAACATAGTGGATGCTGTCTTTCAGAACTAACTGTATACTTCTTCCAAGGAGAGGCTCAGATCTACCCTTAGGTGAAGCCAGGGACTCTGGAACTTGTTATACAGTAAGTTCAGATGCTTCAAAGAGTAAGGCTTCTAAACTCCAGTGTACCGACCCACATCCAAATTTCTGCAGTCTTTGGAGTGGCTCCTCAACCTTCTGTTTTCACTTCATGTGACAGAGCAAACTTGCCTTTCAATTCTCCTATTCCCTTCTCAGACTACAGCTGCAGGAGCATCTTTTCTATAAAACGTACTGCCATGACAACGTTTGTGCACTGTGCACCCTCTGCTCTCCCACCAAGCATCCACAGTTCAATGAATATCTGAGTGTTTTTTAAAAATGGTGCCACTTTCCTGAAGCATCCTATATCTGGTATTTAAGTCATTAATGGAGGTGGCTTGTTACCTTAAAACAGTTACCAAGAGGTGGCAGACAATATCTGGAAAATACTGTACCTTCATTGGATAGACTGATGGAAAAAGTCACCAGAAGAACAGTTCAAGAGAAATTTCTGTATGAATTTTGTGAAGAAAACTTGACCTGTGGTTAAGGATTAGATGTAGAAAGCTATAAACGAGATATTTTTTCCCCTAGGTATAGGAGCCTAAAACAGCTAATGAAGGTTGCAATCACAGGTCTTACAGGATATTGTGTGTAGCATACTGATAGATAAAATTTCTTAATTTTTTTTCATGCTTTAAAAAAAAATGTATGTATAGAAACACTGGCAGTGATAGTGCTCTTCATATCTTCTATATATTTGTAGTATTTCATATTTTAAAAGAATTTATTGTGGGCACACATACATTTAGGCATTTTCATCAAATGTAAACAGATTTTAAAAGTCAAACTTCACAAAAGTTGGGGTTTAGGTCTAATTTGTAGTTTGGCATCTCTAAGTGGATAATTTAGCATTATCATATTTAAGTTAACGTTTTTATATTTTGTAAGTGGTTTTGTGTTTTTTCCATCCTTTAGGCATCCAAAAAAAGTGAGAAAATATTTATACATTACCTAGAAGAACTTTGCTTGATATTTCATCAACCCTGATCCTGGTCATGACCACCAAGATTTGCAATGCAAGAAGGAAATTACTACTTTTACTTTTTCTTTGAAATCTTGTATATCAAAATATATACAAGCTTAGAGTAAACTCAGTTCATTCCAGTGCTAAATTTGGCTGAATATTTATTCTGATCGAAGAGCAATTAATCTGATCAGTTGAACTTTCCCAGATATAAGTAATTCCCAATCAAATGGGACCTGTGGAGTCACCTTCATCAGACAGCAACAGTAAATTGGCATCTTTTTAATATCTGACAATTTTAAGCTCCAGCTGCTTGATAGTATTCAAAAATTTGAAGTGCTAAAAGCTATGTCTGAGGTATATATAGGTTAATAGATTTTCACAACAGTGAAAACAACGTGTTTGCATTCACAACAGGCAGGTTTATTGGTGACTTTCTGCAGTTACCTTCTTTGAATACAGTACGTCTGCAGTGTGACTGAAAGCCAGGTTGTCTTACTGATCTGATACAGAGAAGAAAAAAATAAGATTTCTCTTGGTGAATAAGAAGCCATACCCCTCCACCAAGCAGTGTTTCTTGATACTTTTTGTACATGATTTGTACATGGTTTAAGTTTAACTTAAAATCAAATTTCCTTTCACCAATGTGAACTTCTGCCAACATTCTTCTTTTTCCAACCCTTCTTGCTCTATCTTCTCCTTTGCAGACTCATAATCTCATGTCCTGTTTTCTGGCAGTAAAACTATTGAATCTCATTGTCTAGCACAACATTCCAGTTCTGCATACTGTAACAAATAATTTAATCATAACAGATTAGGTACTGTACAAATGTCAGCTAATCAGCAGTGTGAGAAATTACACATATTTCTTACAGAAAGGTAGACTAGTTTGCTTAAAGAAAGAAATATAAAGCAATACTGATGCAGATATCTGTAACTACATAACAGTGTATGTGTGTAACAGTAGGTAGGAGGATGGAGGGTTGGATGTGTGATGTAATGGATGCATGCACATGTTACCCAAATGAAGCAAAGCCTTCCACACTGCAAATGCCATTTCATCCTACCTATTATACAGTAACACCACTACTCCCTTTACAATGGCTATGGTGCATGAAGGCAAGTGATTTAAAATAAAGCACTAAATGATGTACTGCAGAGCTGAGTATAAAAGGGATTTATTTTATGTACAGACCGTTATTCTTCAGCTTTTCTACTAAAATCAGATGTAATACTAATTAAAAAAAAAAAACCAGTTGCAGGCAGATTGTTTATTAACAAAATAAATAGCCAGGGAATAAGGACAGCAGGAACAAAGAGATAACAGAAACTCACTGCAAAAGGTGACACAAAACATGCACCTTCTGTCCCTTTTGTTCTCTCTTTAATTAAAAACAGAAGCAGGAAACAAATTAAACATACCAAGCTTCTGCTATGTGCAATTCTCAGACCAGACATGGCGTGAATTCCTCCGGCAAAAAAGTACATGTGATGGGTGGCATCTGATGGGGCCTTAGGTCATTTTTTATCCCAATGCTATAGGACTATGGGGCAATGTAATACTGAACTAGTAGGTGTGATTACACCATCAGCTTGGTTTGCTCCGTTTTGCTATCTGCTCTGATTTTCCCCAAACTATTTACATACCTCAGAGTCTGGAGTACACCAAATTGTTACAAAAATACATCCAAATTGCTTTATATCCAGCACTGTCTCATGTTTTGAGAGTGTACAGGCAGACCTAACTTGAAAATAAATAATGTAATTTAAATATACAATTTTTTACCATCTTTGAATTTTTGGACTCTGAGGATGAGATCCACCTCACCTACTTGTAAACAGAGGAAAATATACACCTCCAGAATGCGATTCATGTAATGCATGTTAGAAAACTCTTAGAATGTGCTGAATCCCTTTGTAAAAGTATACACGGAAATATTTGCTGGATAGTCTTAGATGATGAGGTGATAAATTCTCTCAGTTTTAGATATCTAAATTGAGGCAGATGAATCAGAACAATGTTAAACTGGGAGATCCTAGAATTTACACTATCATATATCTTCTTTCATATTTTTAAAAGATAAGTGTTGCTAATTCCTTTCTGAAGACCATATTCTGAAAGCAGACACCTAGACCCATGTCAGTTATTTTCTATCCTTTCTGTAATGTGTACGGAAACTAAAGATGTCCTTGCTGATCTGCATTTCTGAAAAGACAAGCTTACAATGAAGGGATGCCAGCAACAAGGTTAAAGTGCCTTCAGTTTTGGTAAAATTATGCAAATGCAAAAAGTGTAGAGAAGTTATTAAAAGTTAATCTTCCATCATATAGAAGAACTCAAGATTCACATTAAGATCTTTATTGCTTGTTTGTAGTTAGAGTCTCTATATGTCTTCCTTGGGTTTTCCAGTCAGAAGGCCTGAACCATCCATGCCTTTCACCAACACACTATAACACACACACACAAAGTTCTCTCCTGCTTTGTAGTGAGATCAAAGGGTGGAATCCTTAATCCTAAAATGTGAAATGTTCCTCTGTTGTTTTCACTGATTCTTGGCTTTAAAAGGTTAGCACATTTAAAAGAGTAAAAGCTGAGATTTCTCTTCAATTTTTACCCAGACCAATCCAGCTACATTCTATGGAAAAGGCAGATCCTGCAATGAAAAGCACAAAGCTTTGTTAGATCATGAAGGCTAGATCAAGGTAAAGTTGTAGCTCTGTCTCTTCAAGACAAAGTGGGATTAGCTGCCTCTCTGCTTCCGCAAGGTACAAACCTAATGAGTAGAAGAGGAAGAGGATGAAATTATTAATTACAGTTTTCTCTGTAGAAGAAAGCTATTGAAAGAGGGATTCTGATACTATTGAGGAAGATACACCACACTTCTAAGTGATGTGCAGAAGCACATTCATTCCTTTGCATGCTTAGAAAACCCTCTCTGCAGTTGTAGGAGTCCCTTACCACAGACCAGACATTCACAGCATAATTGAATCATAGGCTAAAGACCGTAGTACATGGCCTGTAATACCATAGACTTTACAATTATATATGGAGCATGAGCATACCCATAGAGTATTTCTTCTCTGATTTTCCAGATGTTCTTCCAAACTGTAAGTGCAAATAACACATCATTCTCTGAATGTCTGTAGTCATGCTAATCTTGTCATCTAGTGGTGTGCACACTTTTCTTGATCAGTTGAAGTCAAGAGTAAACAAACAACTCATGCGTTGGTGTCATGGTTCAAGCTGAGCTGGAAGTTAAACCCCACGCAGTCACTTCCTTCCCCCCACACTCTCTGGTGAAGGAGAGACAAAAGGCAGAGATTACAGGTTAAGATAACAATTTTCTGGGCCGAGATTACAGGTTAAGACAACAATTTTCTGGAAAGAGCAGTGGGATAAGAAAACAAACAGTAACAGCAACAACAGTAATAATGACAGTGTATAAAAGAGGGTGATTACACACAAAATGCTCACTCAGCCCGATGTGACATGACCACAGCTGGCACCACCCCACTGCTCCCTCCACCATGTTTTTTCCTTAAGCCTGAGACAATGAAAAAATCAATGGCAGACAAAGCCTCTGGTCGGGATCAGCACCACCCCACTGCTCCGCTCCTTGTTCTCTCCCATGGAAAAGGACAAAAATGTCTGCAGGCCCTCCCGCACATCACCTTTTTCCTCCCCCAAATGCCACAACCTCTTCTTCTTGGAAGTGAGAATCCCTTAGTTTAGCCCCCCAGCAATGATGGTGGGACAGGATAACAACCTGGACACAAACACACTGCTCCAGTTTCTGCCCCTCATGTCCTTAGCCAAAACCAGGACAGTTGGCTGCTATCATTATTGCTGTGCACTGATGCAGTCCTTCCAGGTTACAGCGTTCTGGAGGGGAGAAGCTGTTGCTCTGTAACAAAGTAAACAAAGAAACTTCATTTTCAGGAGGGTGTTAATGTCCAGAATGCACATAGGAACTCTCTGGCCAATCCAAAGAACCAGTGAACCAAAAAGTTGTAGAAAACTTAGTGTGCCTGGCATGCATATTGAGAAAATATCTCTGTCCTAGGTTAAATACTAAATAAAATATGAAGCTAGAGGCATTCCCAGTTTGAAAGAATCCATTTCATAGGCTTACAATATGTGGCAGCTTCCATTTTTCATTGTGCTGTTTTCAGGCTTCTCTAAGGGATGTTGTTGCACATTAGAAAAATATTAGAGAGTGAGTCCTCAGGTATTTCACTCTGCTGTGGCACAGGTTAATTTCAGTCTTCAGAACATTTGGCCCAAGAAATTATTAGAAGTGGTTTAGATGTGCTGCTGTCTGGAAACACTCATTTTTAGGTAAGAAATTGAAAGATACAGAAACTTTAGCATATGCTGGAAGCTAATCCTCAATGAACTGTTGTCACAATAATAAAAGTTCAAAGCTGAAAAAACAATCATATAGGAATATCTGGGGATCAGGACTGGAAGTTTATGGATTTCCTTAGTCCCCTTTCAAGTGCACTGTTAACTGTGCTACATAAATTATTTTTGTGATTTGGTAAGAGCAAATTGCATATAAAAATATATTTAACTAAAAACATGTTATATATATATCTCTTTAGGGGACACGGGGTGCTCCTGTTGCTAAATAGCTCTCAAAATGAGGAATATATCCCTAAGTTCATAGAGTTGCTGAGCTGTCTCATTCAACTATATTTATGTCTGTCCCAAATATTGCCGTCTGGGGTGGTTTTTTTTGAGTTCTGAACATCAGTTCAGATCCAGAGCACCTTTTTCAGTGCTAAGCTGAAACTTTGAAAAGGACATTCCATAAAGTACAAATAATTTGGTTTGTATTGCTGTTTTTCTCTTTGTGTGAAGTCCTCTGTATCCCAGTTTCTCAAGCCACCTAAAACCAACCACACAGGGATTCTGGAGTATCAGTTAGAAATATGCTTTCCTAATTTCTTCTTACGCATTAACAATTGATTCCTGGCATTATTTAATTTTTTTCCCTCCTGCAGCAGGTGTCATCTTACAAAAGTGTCTGCAGCAGTTAATGAAAAAGTGGAATATTCTGGGAGTTGTAGTCTTTCAAACAGAGCTTCACAAGGACATACCTGTATTGGAACACTACAGCTCCCTGAACTTCCTCGCATCACTGCCTATGAAACGTCCTGCAACATGAGTAGTTTTAGGGGGGGGTGGTACTCATGGACTTCCAGCTCTGCAAATCACACTGCACCTTACATCTGTGTGTGGGAGCAACTGGAAGCCAGAACGGACACCTATGAACCAGTGTGTGTTTAGGGTGGGGAATGACTAAAGCAATCTGGTATGAGACAACATTGTCATTTGAAATATTTTACTTTAGAAAAATATTCAATCCAATTTGTGCATTTACCATAGGAGCCCAGCCACTTGGACAGTCTTCAGACACTGACATTTTGGTCAAGTTTTGTTGCACTTGGTTGCTTTTAAAATTTTCTTGGAACAAAATTCCAGTGCTGTCTCATGCCCTGGAAACTGTTTGTCTGTCTGTGGTGCCTGAACAGAAGAAAGGTTCTGGGACCACTGCTACTCTTCCATGCCCAACTCCTTCATTGTTAGAAGCTTTCTAACACTCTCACAGCTTAATTCACCTTGCCAGTTCATTCAGACAGCCATAGGCTTTGGAGGATTATAATCTCTCTAACTAGCTCCAGATACATAAACATCCAAATTAAAATATTAAAAATGTGGACATACTTCTTACCACTGTTTCTTTTGGCAATTCCTTGGCCCTATCTCGAACTTGGCTAATGAGCCCAGATTAAATCAGACCAAATTATTCTTGATTTGAGAAGTTAGGTACAAGTACATATTCTCTGATAGCATATAGCTGGCTCCAGATACACTGTATTCATTGACAGAGCAACTGGAGAGATTTACTATAATTTCTCAAGTTATTACAAAGTGTGAGTTCCCTGAACATCATGCTCATCAATTTGTAAACCTGTGCTGAAACTCTTATAGCAGCAGCTGTGATTGTGCTGTGAGCATTGTTGGTTTCTGCTGCTGAGCAGGTGGTGTTAGAACAGTTTTTTTCACTGCCTTTTTGCATTCATGATCCTAGCTGGAGACCAGAAGGTGGGAATAAGCATAAAACCATAAAATAAAGAGATACTCATAATGATACTTTCTTTCTCCCCAAAGTTTAAATATTAGCTTAACTTATGAAAAATTGTTTTGAAAATCTTGTTTTAGATAACAAGTTTAATTCTTCATTAAGTCACAGTTTTGGTTTATCTGAACTAGTGCAATCCCAGTGGCTCTGATGTACAAAACCTAATTTTCAAGTCACAGTATTCATTCATTTTATTAGATCATTGAAATGGAATAACTATAAATGGAATAACTATACACATACATTTATACAAGCACCTAAATATTTTGAAGAAAAAGGGGATTTTAGTATGCAAAAGAAGTACAAAACAAACCCTGAAGACAGAGGAAAGAAAAATGGATGATGAAGGAATCAAATTCCACAGAGATCTTTCCCTTCATAAGAAGGAACTTCAATTAATTGAAAAATGTTATGAAATACATGAGAGAAGTACATGCTATTCAAGTTTTATGCTTTACAGTCTTTGCCCTACATGCACAAATAAATTTCATAAACATCCAATACTTAGATCTGGCAGAAGATGTATTTATAATTAATGTTTCATTGGACTTAGTGGTGCTTATTTTCAGATTTCACTAATAAATAGCATTTTAACACATTCCTAAAGAAGGCCAAGAAATTCATGCAAAGTAAAAATTTCACTGGATCTTGGCTGCTTTAGGGAAACTGTAAAGTGTTCTTGGATGCTTTCTTGCACCAAATGAAAATATATTTTCTGATTTTTGAAGATATTGTACCACCTGGTCCCTATTGCTCAAAAAAGACAAACTTTTATCTTTTCTGAAGTGCAGTCATGCAAAGAAACAAGCAAAGAAAAAACAGGTAAAAGATAGTGGCAGAAAGTTTTTCTAGTTAGTGTGTCACCACAGAGGAAAAAATTGTTTTACTATCTTTATTTTAATATCATTTCCTAATGTTATGTGGCTTCCTATTCCTCAAAAAAGTCTTTGTTATTATAATCCTCACCAACAAATAAAAAAGTACTGATGTATTTTGTCTTCAATAAAAAAGTAATTCTTTTAAAGTTTTCTGCAATAAGGAATATTTGCATGAGCCCAGATGCTTCAGAAGATGAATACGCTTGTTAAATGAAAGGTTATTAATTCAGTTAATTAATTCTATTTATTCAATTATTCTATCAATTTATTCACTGAATAATCAATTAGTTGTTTACTTTCAAAGGTTCAAGATGTCCTTGAGCAATTCATGGACCAATACATCAATGTAATTAACCACAGGCTGCACTAAAAATGCTCCTTACAGTGGATGGAGGTGCTGGTCCTTAATGGTCTGTAACAGACCAGATAGCTCTGCCATCACTCCATGCTGTTCACAGCCTAAACACACAAAGAACAAGGAAACACACAATCTTAATAACAGCTCCTCCTTCCATTGCAGGGCAGTACTGAACAATGGAAAATGAATGCTAAAATTCAAACATTCAAGACACTACAGGCTACATCTTCTCAATCTGTCCTAATCAAGGGAACTACTTCCAAGGTTAATCACTGCTCATTAGGAATAGGGTAGAGTAATGGTCAATGTTCCAGGAGCACTAGGCTCCAAATTTGTTGTCCTGATCTATATCCATGTGGCATGGTGTTAAGGACCAAGTGCACTGTTAGAGTGAAGGAAGGCATAAATTTACCTAGTAAAATTCAGCATTAACCCACAGGCATTAACTACCCTGCATTAATATCACCACACATCACACAAGTGGTATCACTCAGATTCTTCGAGTCTGCTGCTGTCCTTTAAGTTACCCTACACTTATATAGCAAACTTGCCTCAGCCTTTGTGTCAATAGTACAGAATTCATTTACATAAACAATTTATTTACATCTACAATTTACATAATTTTGGTTAGTCCAGCAAGAAAAACCTCAGTAAGTGGTGTTAACTGTTTGGGCAGCAGACCATGAAAATGGATACCTGTCAAGAAAATTAGATTAGAGTTTTCAATCGGAGATCTAGAACTATGAACTAGGATATCAGCAGTTGAACTAAAGACTCACACTGGCAATTTTAAATTACAGAGTGGGGATATTTTGGTATGTTTTTGAGTACCTCAGTGAATAACTGGACACGTGATAATTAATATAAAAGAGGTTCCCTACATTTCAACATGGCTTTTGCTTTTAAAAATAATTATTTCATATATTTTCGTTTTTATCAGTATGCTACTTGTAAGAGTTGGTGATATCTTCATGCTAGTTGTACATAAAAGAGAACTTTTACTCAAGAAAAACTAAGTGCACATCTTTTTTTTTTTTTTTTGCACATAGCCAGCTAAACATTGCTTTTTCTTTCCAGCTGAATGCCTGAAAATCAAATAAGTGAGAAATCTAATGCCTTAGCTGCAATCCTGCCAGTTTGCATGTGCACTAACATTAAGCTTTTATTATTATATAAACTGTATTTGAATACAAAGATGTTGATCTTGTTTGTATCTGTGGGAAGAAAACAGATTTTGTTAGAAAAATCATGGAAGAAAATCTCTGGAAGTATATCTCCAAACCTTTTTCTGCTTTATTGTGAAATGCTGATTAAATGTACTGGTTCATGTCATTAGGCTGACAATTTTCTGATAATCAAGAATAATTTGTTAATCATAACACACTAAAATGTGTTGTTTCTCAAATATTTATATAAATTTTCCTAATGAATATTTATTCTTATAAGTGAACTTGCAGCTGTTGATATGTAGGAAGTGTTGTGAGTGTGATCAGTTCAGTAAAAACTCTGATCAGTGATTCCACCGAGATTTTTGTTTTGGGAAAGACCACAACTTGCTCAAGCTGGTCTTACCTTTTCCAAGGGAAAGGTCTAGTTTTAATTATTTTTAATAATTAGCTGAATCTTTCAGAATCTTTTCGACCTTAATATTGTTTTGTGACCCAGACAAATGTGTTCCAAAAACTTCTGAACTTCTGATTAACCTAGAAGTACTCCAGGGACCTCATCTACTGAAAATTAGGAATATGCTGATGTTTGTCTGTCATGTTTTGAGCTCTGGCCAAATGCCAAAGCCCCCATGAAAGCCGCTCTCTCCCCTCTGCACCAGACAGGGAAGAGGAACTTTTTTGAAGGTGAGATAATGATACTGTGAGAGAAAAAAACCTCTCTAATTAAAGCAGGCTAAAACAGACCAAAACTTAACAGTGATAAGTGAATTTATTACAGAGTTAAAGGAGTAAGCAAAACATTCTCTTAAACACTTTCTCTCTCCCCAAAACCTCTCCCTCCTTCCCTCAGAAAGTAAGGAGAACCTGGGGGGGAGGGAGGATTTCCCAGTCAGTTCATTCCTCAGATGTTTTCTTCTGGAGAGGAGGCAGTTTTCCTTCTTCCCTTATCGCGAGCACTGTGGCAATTTTTTGCACAAGTCATTTTTTTCCCTCTTGGCAAGCAGCCCGCCCGGTCACTACTGCCTGCTCTTCCTCCCAAGGCTGGGCTGCTCCACACTTAGGGTGGGGGTGAAGCAAGGCTTTTTTACCACAAATGACTCCCTCAGTTCCCAGGAGCAAAGGCTTCGTTATCCATGTCAGGCCCCCACCAGACCACAGTCCCTCCTCTGGAAGTCCAGGCCTCCTGCTCCGGCGTGGGGTGGATCTCTGCTCCTTCATGGACCCTCAGGGTGCAGGGGAACACTGCATTAGCACAGTCCTTACCACAGGCTGCAGAGATGTCTCAACTTCGATGTTTGAAGCACCTCCTCCCCCTCCTTCTTCTTCTTCTGACTTTAATGGTGTCCATATCTGTTGTTTCTCCTACATGCTGTACTCTTTCTTCCCTCCCTATCTACAACATGGCTACATCTACATGGCGCGCGCGTGCGTACTACTGTGACTCCTTCCTAAATATGTTGTCACAGAGGTGTTACCTTCTCTAATTGGCCCAGCCATGGCTCGTAGCACGTCCATCTTCAGCGCTATCAGAGATTGGCTCTGCTGCGTGGCTGTGGAAGCTTCTGGCAGCTTTTCACAGGAGCCATCTTTTTGGCCCTTACCACACCCAAAAAACCAGACCCTGTCAAACAACCACATTGTCTTTTCTGGAAACTATACACACACCTATACTTTACCATGAGACCATTTTGTTTTTATCTTTATTTTTACTTAATTTAGGACAAGTACTGATCAAAATTATTGGATTGCAAAGCAATCATGTTTTAATTTTTTTTTTTTTTTTAGAAAAGCTTTCAATGAATTGCAAAGTAAAAAAAAAAAAAAAAAAAACCAACCAAACAAAAATTCCTGAATCTTTTAGGGGGCTTTCTGAATATTTGCTTTGCATTAAAACTAAGAAACACCCTAAGCCTAAACGTAGTTTCTGTGGAAATGCTTTTTAATTAACATATCCTGAAAAACAAGCATCAGTTCTCTACAGAGGGTAGTAAGTTTCCAACTACTTCTTATTTACTAAAGCTTTTTCTTCCTGGAACACCATAGGAGGTTTGATCTTTCTAAAACCTGCGACATCAGTTCTAGCTGTTCTTGTTAGATGTTTTGGTATTTCTATGTAAAATTAAGTTTATCCAAAGAAACACCAAATGCCCTTTAATTTTTTTTCTTCTAAACAGAGTAGATGTTTTGTATCTGTAAACAGCAGGAGATGTAGAAAATTATTGCATTGCTGTGTTTCAGGCAATTTCAATTGCCAGAACTACAGTTTTAATGATGTTGTAGTTGATGTATTATTCTGATTAGATAACAGAAGCAGAATGAAATGCTGATATGGTCCAAAAGACACAAAAAGCCAATCATTGATATAGCCGGTGTTATTGACAACTGTAAATTTAAGGGTACAGCAATATGATTTTGACTTCATATTAATCTATGCAAAGTTACAGTACCACAGGGAGCTATAGTTTGGTGATCTTGTAAATACAATGTGAAAAGCATACAAGTAAGAATCTTGCACACCAAGGTGTTGTGCATACATTCAGTGAGGTGGGAACTGTGGGCAGCAGGCTCTGCAGGATGACAGGTTCAGCTCAAGGTGAGGGCTGAAGAAGGTGAAGGGAGATGAGAACGTACATAATCCTACCTCTATTTCTGCCCTTTCTTTTAGAGTCAAATCTTGTTTTGCCTCCTTAAGACACATTCAAAGACTTATAACATTTTATTTTCTCTTTATGAATAGCAGTTCTAATACAGATTCTGCAATTCTCATGCCTTTAATATGATACTGTTCCATTGCATAAAAATATAAAACTATAGAATTTATGAAAGTCAGGTTTTTTTCAGACTGATAGCAGCACAGTCGAGAAAAGCTTTTTTAACACCCATCTCTTCCTTCTGATTTTCAAAGAATACTTATTTTTCCCCTCCCATATCAGTTCAGTGGCAAATAATCTATAATTTACTGAAATGATTGACAGTATGTCAAAGACCAGCTCGTATACAGGAAGATGGAAATATCTTTAGCCATGGTTTGGGTTGGGGATTTTAATTTGTGTGGAATTATGCTGTGTTTGGGGAGGAGGAAAGGGCATTGGTTTTAAATTTATTTTTAGTCTTACTGAAAGCTGTTCAGCTGACAGCAGTGGAGAGTTAAATTCTCTGCCAGCCATAGAAGTAGTATAATATGAGCAGTGCAGTTTTGTTATGCTGCCAAGTGTATAACTTCCACCTTGGTCAGAAGGAAGAAGACCAAAACTCCAGCAATGACAAAGAAGTTGTTGACCTCCTGATTGCCACCACTGTCCCCATAGACCTGCAGTATCTGGCAAATAAAATAGCTGGGACCGTGCCAGCTGCAAGGATGCAGAAAGCAGCTGGGAAGGGCTGATTCATGTCACGGACCATATACCCAACCACCGTCAGAGAGGAGCAAAGTTTGGTCACAGTTTGACCTCTATTTGAACCAGTGACTTACAAAGGCAAAAGGCTCTATGTGTCATTATCAACTCCCAGAGTCATCCAGTCCTCTCATGGAAATTCAATTTTATCTTCAATATGGCATTCCTGAGCCCTAGTTGAAGGGATAGCAGAAATCAAGGCTGCTTGCAAGCCTGTCTTTAAATTTATCTATCTCCTGGAATCTGAAGGAAGCCATTTATCACTGGGGTTTAAAGAAAGAATTTTATCTTTTTTTCTCCAGCTGCTTTATGTGTTTCAGTGTATAAAATATTTGATTGAAAAATAATTTAGTATTTTTGTAATAACTATGTTTCTCAAGAAATGAGGTGTTGTTATGCCAGGCTCCCTGCTTGGTTCTGCAAACTTTTAATTCATTACTAAGGAAAAGCTATCAATATTTTTTCATTATTACTGTATCCTTTTGCTCTGAAATTGTCACAGAGGGAGAAGCAGACCGGATGCCATTTGCTTTCATAGTCATCCCACATAGTCAAAAGTCTCTCATGAAATTCCCAGTGGAATTTAGTCTGGTTTTGGTTCCTTCTGAACCCAAGTGTAGATTTTGCTTTGTCTTCCCAGGAAACATTCAGAAAAAAAGGAGTTCTGAGAGAAAATCTTACAGTTAACCCTTCAAGAAGGTAGTGGGGGTAACTGAGCCCTTTCCTTAAGCTCTAGTAGGTGGAAATATGCTATAAACCCCCAGCCCCTGACTGGTGAACAACACCAGTACTATTTCAGTGTTTACCAAACTTTCAGGGATGTCTCATGGCGCTTTTACATTGATATGATTAGAAATTGGGCTGTGTTCTAAAGTATTTAGTCACTCTGGAATAAATAAGGGACAATATCCTAGATGGACATTGGAGGCTCCTGGGTCTGCTCAAGTGCTGTAGTCCCCTTGTGCTCTGAGCACCAGCAAGGAGAAGGCTGTGAAACACTTGTTTCATGTGTGGCCCCTACCTCCAAGACTAGTGGAACATAGCATCTAGGTTTGTCTCTCCTGTTTCTTAATAGCTTGGGTGGATTATTAAAGAAACAGGTAGAAAACAATCTGATGAGGAAAAGTTTGCCCTCATTTCTTTAGTGCTTGTTGGAGGTTGGGGGATGTCTTGGAATTTTTCTCCATCACTGTTACTAAGTAACAAATAGCCAGATGATTGGGGCCATCAACTCTTTTGTGAGAGACAAAA
>VZRZ01001149.1:300248-317115 GCA_013398175.1 Climacteris rufus
TTTTTTTGCCGCTCTGAGCTGCCTGGCTGCTCTCCAGCCTGTCCGCCATTACCAGCTGCCTGAGGCTGACCTGACCCTGCGCCACAGAGCCTGCTGTTTTTCGACCGTGATTCCACCGCACAGGAAAGTCATCTACTATTGGTTTCTGGTTCTATTTATGGTTGTTATTATTGTTATTGCTTGTTTATAGATACTAGTAAAGGACTGTTATTTCTTTTCCCATATCTTTGCCTGAAAGCCCTTGATTTCAAAATTAAAATAATTCGGAGAGAGGGGAAATCACATTCTCTGTCCTAAGGGAGGGTTCAACCTCTCTCAGCAGACACCTGTCTTTCAAAACCAAGGCAGTGCTTAATTAGAAAAAAATAAGTCAGTAAGAAATGCCAAATCGTAGAGGAATCTACTTCACACTTCAGTTTAGCCATATATGTTATATGTCCTGCATAATGTGAAGAAATATGACTGATAACATAGGGTTTTAAACAATTTTTATTTCTTATGAGTGAAGTTTAATAAACTGTGTTTTACCATTATGTAAATTCCTCAGATTTAATAATTGAAAAGACTGGCAAGAGCCTGACTGCATTTTGAGATAACGTGAGCACAAAAAAAATCCTGTTCTATCTATAAAGAAGGATAACAATACCACTGAGGAACGAGGGTGATGCTGTTGGCCTTTGTCTATTAAGCTGATTTTCAGGTCATGTACTGACAGAACTCTTTGCCAATGTTACAATAGCCAAAGAAACCAACGTATTCGAGGCTACGGGCTTTAACGTCTAGAGTCTGGGATCATGTATGGACCTTAAAACAAGCTTACCCTAATAATACAAACATTTTGAACAATCATCTCAAACATACAGAAGTACATTTGGAAATCCATTGGGATAAGCAGTGCAATGTAGCAAATGCAGCCCAAGGCACCAGAGCCTTCAGTACTGTTTCTGACTCTGTTGTTGGTCTTGCAGGATGAACTGCAGCTGGTCATTTCCACTCCATGTGGCTTTACCTGCTAGTCTGTGTCCAAAAGAAAGAGTAGGTTTCTGGCTGGCTTCCCATAACCAGGGCTGAAAGTCAGTTTATGGTGGACATTACCAGAACAGGAGACAGTGTAAGTCTGGAACTGCAGTTACCTTGCAAAATTTCAAAACCTTATTACTCTCTTTTATGCAGCTTTATATTTGTAAAGCAGAAATTAGATTCCATTCTTCCATAGTAGGTAAGGAATTCTGTCATGGTTTACAGCTGCAAATATGAAAATGAGCAGTAAGGAGATTTTTATTTGAATTATATAAGGAGAAGTAAGTGAATAGGCCAGGATCGGATAAGGGTCTGTGAAAGACTTGAAGATGTTTTCTGGATACATTTTTTGTTTAATATTAATACCAGAGTAGAAACCACAGGACAGCTGTTCAGTTTTTCCCTCTCTGGGACCATACCAGAGAACAGTACATTGCTTAACTACAGTTTTGCCTGGTGCAGAAAATGGGATGATAGCCACATCCTACAGTCAATGCTCAAGGGCACTGTGATTGTCACCCTCTTTATACATAGCAGCTGTAGAGTAATCATTGTTTCAGCAGCAATTGACCTTGCAAATATAAGGTCCTGAGGCAATGAAATGGTTTACAACATAGCTGCTGGAATGGCATCCAGGGTGGAGAGATCAGCAGTGGTGTAGCAGCATCTAAGACTGATGACAAAAGGGACTATATTTGTTTCCCAGACATAAACAAGAAATGCATTATCAGCAAAGTGTGAAGAACACTAAAAGAATGATCATGTCTCCAAGCTATTTTGGATAAGGACTCATCTTTTAACTTTAATTAATATTGCAAGGAAGGAAATTATTTTGGCTCACACCTGATGAGTGTGCAAGGACAGAAGAAATGGAGCATTTTATTAACATAAGTGCTCTGTTGCTAAAAACACAAACATTGCTAGATCAATCTTAACGCTAAATCTAGTCCAGCATCATGTTCTTGCAACAGATCATACCTGAAGTTTCTGTGAAAGTCTGCAAGAGAAAATTAAATTATTTTGAGAATTTGGGAAGCTGTTTGTATGAGGTTTGTGGACCCTGCACATGTGCAGAATTTGACCAAAACTTCAGCTAGATCACAAGTTGATCTGTGCTGTCTCTCTGTCTTGCTTTTGCCTCAAATTGCTGCTCCTTAAGTGTCCTGAAAGACAGCAAACCTCTGTTGGTTGTTGCTGCTACTGATACACAACAGAAATCGACAGTAATCTCCTGCCCTTTGGAAGGTTTGGGTTGCCAGGCGGGAGAGCTGTGGCAGGCTACCCTTCAGCAGGCTTAAACATTGCAATCGCCCTGTACCTCACTGCCCAGGGCTTCCTAAGGGCTCCCTGTGCCCCTTTGCTCTGGGCTCTTAGGCTAAGGTGCCCCTAAACCAGGCTGTGCTGGGAGCTAGGGTGGCTCTTTGGCAGCTGGCCCAGTATCAGAATAATTTCCAGAGCTAGTGAGCACTGCCAGGTCCAGCAACTCTATCTTCCCTAGAAAATGATCCAGCAGCCAGAGAAATACCAGAGGCTAACCAGGTGATAAAAAGGAGTGGTGTATTGATTCTTGCTATTTTATTTAACCTCAGGCTGAAATACACTGCCATGACTGGCAATCTTGTGAGGAGGAGAAGACCTTGCACCCATCATTATTGGCAGATTTCCTGGCAGGAGCTGTGGTAGCCTTCTGCCTTTCTCTCTCCATAGCTGACCCCATGCTCCTCCTAAGATTCTAAGACCTTTCTTTCCAACACTCTCATGTACAGGTTGAGATGTCCTGAAAGGAGATGAGAATTTCTCTCCTTCCCAATTCCTATTTAATTTTTTAAACTTTTAACATGTACAACCTGGTGTCTTACCTGTAGGCTTGTTTAATGTTTTGGGAGGTTTTTTTAATGATAGCTTTGATAATAGCCATAAATGGGCCATAAATTTTATCATCTAATTGTGTACTTCATTGAAAAATAATTCTACCTTTTTTTTTTTAAATTTTCTGCCTTCTGAATTTAATAGCATGATCTTTCCTTCTTGTATTCTGTGGAAGCACATATAGAAGCATTCATGACACCTTCTTGATACCATGCATTATTTTGAAAACGTTTGTCAACAGCTCTTTGTCTTTTTTCCTAAAATAAACTGTCCCAAACCTTTCAATCTCTGTTCACACAAATGTAGTTTCTGAATCCAGCCATTCCCATAACTTATCTTTCACCTCCCCCATTCTCAGACTTTTTAAAAAAGGACAGCTGGAGTTGAACACATTGTTTTAGGTGACAGTGCACTTTATAATGGAATAATTACATTTTCAGGCTGATTTTCCCATTCTTGTTGGTTCTAAAATTTCATTTGATTACAGTGTATTTTCTTAGGGCTGCAGCCCCTTGAGCAGCAGGGTTTCCAATGAACTCCTAACATTGTTGCAGCTTTAATTTAGAACCTGGGAAGCTGTTCTAATAACTCAGAGTCTTACACCCAGTATGCATTACACTGGTCATCACCAAAGAGGTGACAAGGTTCTACCAGCCAATTATAAGTTATTGCAAGGAATCACAGATACCAAATAAGCTCCTGATAAAGTCAGATGTTTAAGATTATCATCACTGAGCTGTAGGATGGGTGTGAGATATAAAAGAATTTGGCAACAAAGATTTCAAACACCTTCCATTTCTTCTGCATACTTGAGAGTCCTAAAGGAAAAGGTCTGGAATAGTTGCATAAGTCCCTGAATGGTTGAATAACTGAATGGTAATAGTCACTCCAGTGACCCTTTGGGGAAGAGGCATAACAATGTGAAAGCTTGGAGAGACACACTGAAGCTGAATGGGATCTGCATTGTCTTGGAGAAAAGCCATTCTGTCCCATGGATAATCATTTTTAACCCTGCTTTAACGAGCATTCTTAACAGGCATTCTGTCATGTGGCTTCCAGTCTTGTGTATATCTCATCAGTAACCAGATGTGAGACATTTAGTCTTGTGAGACACCACATGTCACCAGATAAGAGAAAACTCAAGCCAAATCAGACCTTGAGCTATATATATTATATAATCCCCCAAAATATCTACTTCTCCATTACAGAATTGTTCTGCTTAAAAGTGGTGAATCCAATGACACATTGCAAGGGGGAAGCAAGAATTCTCCTCAGATCACCTAGAAACTTTAGTGTCTTGAATCACACCAAGGCATAATGCCAGGTTATTTATTTCAAACAATATCTGACATCTCATTGTAACCAACTGTTATGCGAGCAATGATAATCCCTTCAAATTTAATGGAGTTTCTCAATTTGGCACCATGTGTCTGCATTGTCACCTTACAGGTTGTTCAAAACAATATTAAAAAAAATACAGAAAGGAGCACTGTTTTAACTCAGAATAATAAGCTAGGTGTCATTTTTTTTTGTAAAACACTACATTTTGAAGATTTACTGAAGTGGTATCTTTGATTATTATTTAAAACATATTAGGCCTGATTTATATCTAGTGAGAGGCAAATTAAGGCAAAAAATTAAAGAATCAAGTATAGTTGAAGGACATAAGTATATAGAAAAATTATTGGAGAAGTCAGTCATGGTAGTCTATGGACTTTGCTGTTACTATACTCACTTGGTATGTATATCTTCAGTACTGCTGTTCTACTAACTCCTTTTCTTGTCATAATGTTCTTGTTGTTGTAATGTTCTTGTCATAAACTATGGGAGGGAATTCAAGAGCCTGTGCTCATTTTGTGTGAGTTATAAATATCATCTACAGTGGTGATTAACTTCAGCTGCATCTTTTATATTTCAGCAATCATTAGGATCATGATGCTGTAGTTTTGACGGGCATGTGGACTTTCTCTGCATCAAGCATCTGTATCTACACAGGGAACCTTTTGCAGCCCCTGGAAATGGAGGCTGAGTGATTTGCATGGTAATCCAAATTGAGATTGATGTCAGGCTCCCTGGGCAAACTGCCTGCACAAGTATGGAATAAGGGATAGGGAGAGCAAGAACAAACTCAGCATAGCCATATTTCTGTATTCTACCCAAGGGACAGGGAGTGGGTGAGTGTTTTCGTCACCCACCAACATACCTGGTGTGTCAGAAAACAGCAGACTTTAATCAGAAGTACAAGTGGCTGAGTGCCGCCTCAGCCAAAAGGCTGGGGGAACTGGATTACTGTTTTAAATGGAGTTTTAATTGAGAAGCTAGCAGTATTTGACTGACTGGAAGGAATTTCTCCCTTCAGCCCTTACCTCCTCATATTTTATACAAACTCTGCTATAAGCAGTCTACATTAAGGATTAGACTTCGAGATCCATTTTGCAGTTAAAATGTACTTCATATTGCATTTACATACAGCACCTATCTGAAGCAACCTGCTAGGCAGCCTATACAGCAACATCAACATCTACCTTTCCATATGTCATAAATCAGTTGTAAAATGTATCCAGTTTTGAGGGGCATTGCTTGCTTTCATTATTACACCGATGAGGAGCAGGTGCCAGGTCATTAGAAAATGTTGGGTCTGAACAAGTAAATTTTCACTCTTAGAATTCTCTTTGATTCTGTGCAGTTGTAAAGAAGCATGCCTTATTAAATTATCTCTTCAGATCATCTCTAGCCATTAGAAACTCCTTTAAATGACTCTCACCAACATCTTAATCTCATAAAAAAGGAGAAATATAGCCCCAAAGTAATTCTCCAAAGACTGGATGACATTTTATGTAGAGAAACAGATTAAGGGGTCTCCAGCCCTGCAGCTCCTGAAGCACTTGCACCACCATGAAAAAAAAAAAGCTATGACTGTCTTTCGTGTAGAGGGAGGACATTTGCACAGTGTCCTCTCATACGTGCCATCATGTTCTGAAGTGAGGAGCATTGCAGCTAATTTAGAGTCTCTGGTATGCTAGTTAGCATCTCTGGAAACATGAGAAATACATATTTTCTTTTAATAATACAATGGTTTTGAGGCTCAAAATAGTTAACTATCACAACAGGGGGCACTGCAGAGCAATGGCAGTGCATACAGAGCGATCAGGAAGAGAGGAAGAGACTGAAATTTTATAAAAGCAACAATAAACTCTTAAAATACTGGGCACCACGCTTATGTTCTCAATAAGGTAAGTGAATCACAGTGAGAATCCCACTGCATTTTCTGCACAGCAGAAGGCAGAGGCAATTTGTGTCTCTCACCCAGTTCCTCAGCGTGTCACTTCTCCGATTGTTTGCACCCGGACAGGGGGGTGCTGAACTGAAGGGTGAGTCACTGTAACTTATATATGTCTATTGATTAGAGGAAAAATAAGAAAGAGAAATATAAAGTGGTACATTCAGGAGACAAGTACATTTTCATCCTAGCCTCCTGTGGAAAAGCTCCATGTTTTCTGAGGTGGAGCAAATGGTTTCTTAAGCCAATCAAATTTGCCTGCCTGTTCTGCTGGTAGCAAGCGTGAACTTCAGCACTCGTTTTGCTTCTTACCTAACACACACCATCATTCATGAAAATCTGTCAAACCTTACTGACAAGAAGAGGGTTACCCCAGTGCTGGAGTGCTGCCACATTGTTTGCTTTGCTGTGTGACTGTTGTTTCCTTCCTTTAAAAGTTTATTTTGCCAAGTCAGCTGAAAAGCCAGGACAGTTATTATACTTTCATGTGTTTATTTAGGCTCCCAAGTTAGCTGTTATGGGAGGTTTTTTTCAGAAATTAGTGGGATGTATCACATAGATGGCTTCATTACAGTAGATCATGTAATTTCTGTGCAAGGTGTGGGTACCTTCCTGTGAAAGGTATGGGGACTCTGTGTAGGCAGCCCTGGGCTTCACTAACCCCTTTCAAAGGAAACAAGAAACTGGACACTTTGGAGTGGGTGTTTTGTACTACTAGATATGCTGCTGTAATGACTGGGTGGTGGAGCTGCTTCCCCTTTCTTCAGTGGAGAGAGCATATTTTTATTGTTACTAGAACTGAGACTGACGAACAGCTTCTGGCCTATCATTCAAGAAAGGGAGCTCTTACCTTCCCAAAATTTAATACTTTCTTGATCCAGAAATTTTGTAACAGGTTCTTACAGGTTTTCAGTGTATTTAGATTCCAGCTGGAACTTTCTCCTTTTCTTTCTTAGCAGAGTTCACTTTCAAAGAGAAAAATGCTGCCCCCTGTGCCTGTACTTATACTGTTCTGGTCATTCTGTCATGCATTAGTATAAGTCAAAGAGCTTATGTTGAGCTGTAGTGTTCTTTTTGTTTTCCTCTTTCACTTGTGCATTGATTCTTAATTTGCTTGCTTTAAAAGCTTGCTCCTGGAAGGCAAAGAGGGCACCACTAGGACAAAGTCAGTCAGTTTGGGGCAGAAGAGTGCAAGTTTCTTCTGACCCTTTTGCCAGATCCAGAGCCTTGGAAAGCTTGTATGAGACTTAAAGACTTGTATCAACCATGTGAGCCCTCTGCCTTTGAGTGGCTTTACCCCTTATTTCTGTGAGGGTTCTCTCCAATGGAACATGGGCTGTGTGTTTTGGAGCTGGGCTTCCTGTTCTGTGACATGTCAAACCACAGCTGCCTTTAGCATCTTCAGCAACCTGTCCTCAGTGAACAGGCAAACAGAATGAAGATCACTTGCACTGGGGTTTTAACCCATCCAAGAGAAGGAGAATGATGGGGGAAAGGAGATAATGAAAACACCCACCAAAATACTTTCAAGAAAAGGCAGTGCTGTAGGATGAAAAGGAAATCCAGGACTAATATTTAGAATAAAGACAGAAGGCCAAAAAGGTTAAGGTAATGTGATTGGAAAAGACCAAGTATCAACAGTAATCTGGGATATTATGAATTCTCTTCAAAGGAATGTAATTGGCATGAAATGACAGCATGCCATGGCTAAGCCAGCCTTTGCAGTTGAAAAATCTATGCTGGCTGAGAAGCAGAAAGCAGTGTCCAGAAGGCCTCTGTGATGACAGATTTTTGTCTGCTGGTAGGCTGAAGGATGAAATCCTCTACTTGTATCTGTCCTTGGGCAAAGCCATTCAAGCAGTCTGAGACCCATTAAATATGGCATGTGCTAAATCACTGGCTGGTAGTAAGGGAAAGATCTTTTGGGCAGGATGCTAAATAACTAGTGCCGCTGGAGAAATATGTGATGAAGGCAACACAAAGGAAATGTTGTGTTACAGACAATGTCAGTGCCGTGATTCTGGCCAAAGCTTTCGGCCACTGCCACGGCACATCTTCTCTTTGTGAGTTCTTTTAACAGACACTTGAGATAAGACACGGTAGAAATACTTCAGAGTTTCTTCGGTCTCAAAATGTTTATGAAGTGTTATCTATAACTTGGCAGCACAGAAAAGTGCTTTGTCGTTAATAACAAGGTGCAAATGGCCTCAAGCACATCTCGTGCAGATTATTTATAGCCCAGATTGTCCAATTAGGGAGATGTTGCATAGGATATTTTCAATAAAACCCCAATAATAAGTTTTTCTTATCCCGCACTGTGGAACTTTAGAACCAATGGCAGAAAACCCAAGGTTTTGGAGAAGAAAGGGGAAGTAGCGAAGGTAAAAAAGGAAGTTATAAAACAACACCTAAACCCTCCATTTTGGACACTATTTTTACAATATTTCATAAACCAAAATGTCTACACTTCTACCTATTTCATCTAGTGACATAACCTTAACTATACAGCATTAATTTCAAAGTTATCACAGTACAGGGGAAGTCTTTTCCAGGGTTTAAGGTCAAATGAGGTGTATTTCTGGGGATCAAAACTTGTTAAAGCAGAAACAGTGAAATTCTCAGAATTCAGGGTTCCAACACGTCAGGAGACCCGTAGAGACTTAAAATGGAGATTTTGAGCTCCACAACGCATGTGTCATTAGGATTGGATGAGCTCTCATACTTTTTTAAGAGCAGATGCTCTTCTCTGTTCCCCTTCACTTTTTTTGACAAGTCCTCCCAACCCACTGGAGTAGTGCAGTGTCCAGAAGCATTTTTGGTTGCAGGGCAGGATCAGACTGATATTCCAGGGCATTTGAGGATGAGTGGCCTTTCTCTGATCCTTTATAAGACTGTAACCTTTTCCTCCTGGAGAGGCATTATAACAAAATTTCTCCCCTACTGGGGAGCTTCTTTTTAAAGAATATATAATATCTAAGACTTACTTTCTTCTGCCAAACTACAATAAATGGGGAATGTGTGCGAAAGTTATTGCAGCAAGGACAGATAACATGCACATAAACAATGAATGTAATTACATAAGCCTCATTTCCTAAGCAAACCAAGCTAAAAAAGATTTAATTACTGTAACTTGGCCAAGAGACACATGAAGCAAAAGCTGCTGAGGTTTTGATTTTCTGTCAGGGAATTTTTTTTAATAGTTGTCAGTATGATTTATATAGGGCCTGGAATAGCTGTGCACTTTTCAGAACAGTGTTCAGACTGGTGTTGGGATACAAGGAGTAACAAGAGTGCACAACAACGAGGAATTTCAGAAGAAACTGAAATTTGAGCTATCCCTAAAATCTGCCCCCAAAAACATTTTCACATACGGGATCTTTCAGAGTTTCACTGTTTCATAACGGTGTTTTGGTTTTTGCTTTCTCTTCTTTTTCCTTCCTAAATGTAAGTACACATAAAAAAAGTTTACCAAGGGCTTTCCATTAGCCAGATATACAGATATTATTTTATTTCAGAAACATGGGTGCTGCAGTGACTCTGGGGGTAGCCATGCCGGCACCGTGGGGGACTGGCCAATGCCCCTGTCAGTCACTGTAATCCTCCAGCCATTGGCTCTGTCCCTGATATAACCACCGGCCCTCTCCAGCCTCCCCTGCCTTTGTCAGCACCCTCTTCCACTCCAGTGTTAAAACCTGCTGGTAATAAGCAGAAAAGAACCCTTCCTCTGATGCCTAAAAGGCTAGCCCAAAAACTGAGGCCAGGCAGGAGTAAGGGAATAAAAGGTGGGTATTTATTTGAAGGGCCTTCAAAGGTACATTTAGGGCAGGCAAAGCCCCCTCCTTGGGGCATCACCCAAAATGGACGACGAGTCACGAGTTCTGCACACTTTTATAGACTTGGTCCATTCGCATATCAGCATAGATTTACCAATTAAAACTTTACAATTTCCCCCTAGCTTGCTCCCTTTAGAAGCTTGGGTCTGGGCAGCCCAAATGGCCTTGGTGAGTACAGAGTGGTAGTGTTATGTCTATATAAAGCATAAACGCCAGACAATGCAGGATTTGAAAAATACAAGGGTTAAACCTAAGGCATCACCTCGTCTCTTCACTTTTACTGCCTCAATTAAACCTCATGCATGAGTTCCTGCAAACACCAGCAGGGAAGAAGAAGGCAGCTGCGATCTCCCCTCGGGGGCACTGGGCAAGGCTGGAATCACTTCTCTCAGGTCACGCGATTGCTGCCGAAGCTTCCAATAACCCACACTTTTTACCCGTGGCACATGGGCACACATTTTGCAAGAACAAACAATTCTGACAGACCCTGGCAACTGCTCTGTGAACCTGGCATTGCTGTAATTTTCAGTGCCATGGAACAGGCTGTTACACTGTCAGTCAGCCACGGGCCAGAAAGCACCTTTGTCTGGGACAGAGCTGTTAGGCTTCCAGAGATGCACCCTGGACCACCCTTGTAACCATGATATTTTGAGTGATGAGAGTTGCCTGATGCCCTGGAAGGACTTTGGGAAGCCATAGCCTCTGGAGGATTCAGAACTGTTGGAGGCAGTTGTGTTGTGTGTTGATACACAATTCTAATGCTTTAAATCTTATCAGAAAATGAAGCAGTACCGTACTATGTATGGTCAGTGTGTAGACTTAGTTCAGATAGTATCTATTTCTGAAACAAGGTATTGAAGAACTTGATTTTGATATTTATTGGTTAACTACAGACAAACGTATCCATGAACCTAAGCACTAAGAAACAGTGAACCCCAAAGAAAATTGAAATTCATGAGAGAAGTACAGCTGATATCTTTGTTCTATCAGGAAAAAGTATCAGTGAACTGAATTCTTCAGTTCTACCTCCATCACAACTCTTCAATTTTAGAGAATTAATGGATCATCTGAGGAGATTTAGATCATTATAAGTGTCTGGCACCAGCAATTGCAAAATAAACTCTCAGAAGACTCAGAATTTTCCCTATTGTGTACTGTAAGATACTGAGATTTACAACCACTGTGGGAATCTGGGGAGCCCAGCAAAAGGGCATGACTGCTCAGAAGCTTTAGCAAGAATGTTTTAGCTAAGCTAAAGTAAAAAAAAAAAAAAAATTTAATGTTCTTGAAATAACCTACCTGGGTAAGGGATTAAGGCATTGACATCCACAAACACATCACAGAAAGATCAGTGTTACCCATACACACACCTCAAAAGGTGAGAAAAGGCCATGAAGAATACTTGGACTGGTGTAGTACACAGCTAATTTCCATCTGCAGTATCCTGAGAGTGAATGAGACACAAATACTGAGGCAGGGGAGGGAGGGAATGATAACCACTGAAGCAACAGCCCTGAGATGCTTGGAAAGTAAATGACAAACCAAGACATTGATAAATGTTTCCAGAGAAGCGGAAGGCCAGATTCAATGAATGCAGTATGAAGGTATTTACCAACTCAACATAACACTGTTGTTGATGTTTGAATGAAAGAAAGCGTAGTGCTCTCACTAATCTGAGTGTGACTATAAATATGCCAAAATCAACGAGTCCTGTTCATCTGAAACTTCATTCCATCACATAATTTTTGATGAGCTGTTATTTTGATCGGGGAGTTTACATTGTAGCCATGACTTTTTCAGGAAACAGTGTTTTTTGTAAACATGAGACACAAAAAAGTATGTTAATATTTGTCTTTGGTTGCCAAGTCTTGCCTGCTTTGCCAGTAAGGTGCAAACAAGTCCTAGGGAGCTAAAACTGAAAACTAGCAAAATATTACAAAATAAAGTAGAAACCTCTTTGTTGCTTTACTTTAGAGGACTATAAAATCTTATATTTTGTGAATTTTGGTGTGTGCAAATGACTATAAAAGTGAGTAAATGACAATAAATCTACATACAGAATGATAATAACTATATGATAGTAACTACATTAATAAACAAATAACACTAACTTCTTTGTAAATAGAATGAGAAAACCATGAATAGATGAAATTAGTCATAAACAACTGAATTTGATTTTTTGATGTCCATTCATGTTAAGTAACACTGTGATGCAAACCAGAGATATTAGTCTTTCATAAAAATATGTTTCTATGGGCTTTTCTTTTTCAACAGCAACAACCCTATTCCACATATAATTTAAAAGCTCACCCTGCTTAATCTCAGTCTTAATGAAATTTACTGCTTAGTTTTGAATTTATGTTGCAGATAGTTTTATTCTATGAAATTACAGTACTTGAAAAAGACTCTCTCTGTGTTTTCAGTTTGGAGTGTTCTGTTGTTTTACCTTTTTCTAGTCCTTCCTGATATATTCTGAGAAGATCTATAGAAAATTCATAATAATCTTGTATGGATGTCTAATTCATAACCTGCTTCCATTAATACTGTGTTGGCTGAGAATAGTACATTTCTGATGGTTTTTGTAAAGCAACAGGCTTTGCTGTTGTAGCTTCTGTGAAGCCTGTAATGGGTTTCATGGCAATTCAGAAAAAAACCAATGTCAATACCTAAATTTTCATTTTCATGGGTCTGAAAATGTACAGTTTAGGCTAGTCATAAACCCCATGGTCTATGTAAGTTAAATATCTAGCTACAATGATTTTTTAAATTGAAATTGGATAGAAAATTTCTATATGTGGGACAGTGTGGATAGACTTTTAGAGTGTTTCTAACCTATGAAATTGGACACTGATAAGTTGTGGACATCAAAACTCCTGAGGATGCTATAACTATTTCATTTTAATAGCTACCTTCCAGCTGTGAATACACATTTTTCTATTTATACTTATTAATAATAATAAGAAGAAGAACGTCTTCTTATCCGTCTTTAGAAATGCAAGCTATTCCTTGCTATGTTTTATTTTATACTCTTGGTAGAACAAATAGCTTATTTACTTATATTTACATGTTGATAATACTATACATTCAATCATAATATTGTATTATTGTACTGCTAATAGATATACCTCTTTTAGCTGCACTCATACTTAACATACACATACTGATTATTGAGTGGCATTTGGAAGATAAGGATTAAGCATGTTTAGCATAATCTTTAAATACCTCAGACCCATGCAAGAAACACAAAATCAGTTCTCAGTGCTAAATAAACCTTCATCTCAAGTGTTCAGATAAAAAGATTAGCTGGATTATTTGTCAATGAAAGGAAGAAACCTCCAATTAAATCATGTTCTATCTATCCCCATTTGCATGGACTAAACAACTTCACAGGTGTATTTCCTTTCAGTTCCTGAGCTATTTATGATTGTGTTGTTTACTTTACTTGAGCTCTGAGTCTTCACCAGACTTTCTGCTTGTTCAATATGTATTTTCTGATGAGCCAAAACACATTTTCTCAGCACTTTGCCTAACAAAATAATGCATGAAGAAAGCAACATTATCCTTCTCATCAGGATAAAGGAAATTTTAGTAGTCTTATATGGAGGATACAGTTAATTACTGTAATTAAATAGGTAAAGACAGGATTATTTTTCTTGCAATATCCAATACATTTGAAGCTGATACTGAAAATTTATGAGCTATTTTTAATCCAAAATACATATATTTGTATTAAAGAACTGTGATGGAATTTACTTCATTTAACTTGAACAGCTATTCTGCCCCTAATTTTGAGGTGGCTTACACAGATAGCAAGAAAAAAAAGTATTTTTAAAGGTCTTTAGAGAATGGTATTCAGCTCCTGCTGGGGTGTTTTAAATCATCTGGCCAGCATCTTTTGGTGGCACTGCTGTCCATCCTACTCATAAGAAATTTAAGTACTTGCTTTAGAAATGCATGGTCACTAAGTACCTTCAGTAAAAGTGCAGTTTAAATGAACGAAAAGGAAGATTGTGTTCTGGCTATAAAGAATGTCAGCAGATCAAAGAATTTCATATTTGACAGATATTCTGTTAATAAACTGAGTTTCATTTGACTATTTAATACCTCTGATTTCTAAATTGTCCAAATCAAGCCCTGATAGGTTTGATTTTAAATTCTGATGCTGAGAGCTTTGACTTGCTCTGGTTCATCCAAATACTTTTCATTTGCTCTATTGTAATAATATTGTCTTCCTCATTTACATGACTGATTTAAGAACCTGCTTCTATACTGAAAATTGTGAGTGATTGGCATCACCTTCATCTGCCTGAGATGCTACTTCAGTATGCAGTCACTCTGACTTTGCACATCTCAGCAAAAATTCTGGGAAGCACCTGAAAATTTGCCCCCAGCACATCCAGCACAAAATTCATGTTTAAATGGACATGAGAAAATCTTGCACACAGCCTGAGGTTCTTCAAGAGTCAGTTATAAACTAAAAAGAAGTGATTTTTCTCTTCACACTTGAGCTCAGAGCACTTGAAGTCAGTCAAGCACAACATTTTAGCTGCTAAAATATTCATTTTGAGCTATTTGTTTTCTGTTACAGAGCTCAATGTACATATTTAGCAGTACAATAATGAGTCTGATCTCTCAGCAGTAGTACATAGCTTCTGCATTCTCAGCATCATTCAGTCATTATTGTAGAGCATGTAAGAGAAAGGAAACGAGATATCTCTTTGAATCTCATCCCAAATCCTATGGAGCACAAGTGCTCAGGTGAAGCCTCCCATCTCTATGCAGAGCTGGCCATGGTCCATAAGATCTGCAGGACAAAGCAGCAGCACAGGATTCCAGCAGATTCTCAAAGGCCACCTCCTTGCTATACATTCCTGAAGATTTCCTTTTACCAAGAATCACCATCTGCTGTCCCACATCCAGTAAAAATGTGAAACTTGGAATACCTTATCAAAAGTTGTCTAAACCACATTATGAATAAACTCTATTCTTTGTCCATAAAGACTCACATTTTTGAAGCATCAAAAATTCATTATCAAGTAGCTATGTTAGTACAGGGAGCTAGAAAATTAAATTCTGTCTCTTGCATCTTTGTTTCTATGAAGAAAACTTCTAAATACATACACAACAGAATAAGTACATATTCCAGAATCATTCTGATCAGAGGAGAACTTGAGTTAGGAAAACTGCTTTCTGGACTCTCATTCTTCCCTGCAAGGTATGGGTATTGCAGAAAACTGAGGGTAAAATCTTTATGTTGTTCCATTCATAAAAGAACAGGAGGTTGGGGTGAAGTATCCATTCCATAAAAAGCATGAAGAAGACTGCATATGGCTAAGCAAGCTTTCTCTCTACATCCTCAGGGGTCTGATCTGTGCAAGAGTTCTACCCTTAGGGAAAATACAATTTATATCCAACAAGCTACAAGTGAGATCAGCCTATTTACTGTTAATGATGTTAAGGATGGGAATGGAATATGGCTAAATCAGAACGATCTGAACATTTGTCAAGTTTTCTAGTTACCAGTGAATTAATTTGAGAAAGAATCTGCTGACCAGGACAAAACAAGCAATTCTTGCATAAGGCTTCTGAAAACTGCCTCCCAAATGAAACTGTTAGCAAACAGTAAAAATAAATATATAGGTAAAAATGCATAGGAAAATATCAATACAGGCTATGAGATTGTTTTTCAGTTTTAGATGTGGTGGATTTTTTTCAGAAAAGATGAAGACATTTGCAAAACAATAGAAAAATGGAATTATAGGGACTATATATGGTAAAACTAACCATCTTTCAAAACCAAATTTCTCATGGTACCACTTGCAAATGAGTAAAAATGGAATTCTTTGGTGAGCATAAGGACAGAGCACAAAGGTATGATGATGAAAGAGAACTGCCTTAGTTTCTAAAGGTAATTTCAAACTACTCCACCTATGCTTTAGGGTCTGACACTTGGAACAGGGATTTCCTACTACTAGGGCTTTGTGTGACAAAATCTTAACACCCCTATGTGAAAAGCATCTGTTAGATTTTGAAAGAAAGTGAGTAAATGGAAAAGTCATATCTCAAAATCTCTTCAAGGGAAAATTTTTCTTTCCAGTCCACTTGTGTTCATTTCTCTCCACCTTCTTTCCTTTCTTGTTTTCAACTTTCTATTCCCTTCTCTGTTTTCTCTGAGCCAAATATTTAATTTGTCTATGAGTAGCAAGAAAATTACCTCCTACAAGGCCTTGTTCACAGAAAATCCTTGTTTTCTGTTGAACAGAAGCAACACTTCTCTTTTCCTTTTTTCTATTCTGAAGGCCCAAAAGAAGAGTTGATGCCACAAGTTCTTCCCAAAAGCTAAGCTACCATGTAATGTGTCAGTAAATCACACCAGTATTCTACACTTCTATCAAATAGAGAATTAATCCCAGGTAAGGGATAATTAAGCATTACTGTTGATGATGGAGACTGGATCCTCTAGTCCTTCAACAGAGTGATATCACAGTTATATTAAAGCACATTTTTAGGTAGAAAAATTGTCTTCAATGGGAGATGTATCCTTTAACTTCAGGGCAGTATTAGATCCATTAATCTGCAGTCATGGTGATGTTGCTTGATTTTTTTTCCATGAGCTAATGTACAGTTAATAAGGTGTCAATTACTGATGCAAGCAAACAGGGCAAAGAATAACATTTCTAATTGCTGTAGTTATCACCTAAGTGCAATTATCTACTACTGCTGAAATAAATCACTTCACAATTAAAAGCTGTAGTTACAGCAGTCACATTTATCTTTTATTATTATTATTACCATACCTGCTTTTTAAAATACCTAGTTTTTCTTTTCTTTTCTTTTCTTTTCTTTTCTTTTCTTTTCTTTTCTT
>VZRZ01001149.1:317525-352243 GCA_013398175.1 Climacteris rufus
TATTTCCTTTTCTTTCCTTTTCTTTTTTCTCCTCTCCTCTCCTCTCCTCTCCTCTCCTCTCCCTCTTTTATCCATGAGAAAAAGGCTAGTCACCTTCATTAGTAGACAGAGACAACTCAATGTGCATTCAATTGTGAGTTTTCCATAGAGCTCAAGTAAACTATTAAAATCTCTATTCATTTTCCCTACCTCTGGTTCAGTCTACCCTGAAGTGTTCCTTCTGGAAAGACATAATGAATTATCTATATACCCTGTTTTTAATTTTGTTTTATTTTAAACTAATTGAACTGAAACTTCGCTCTTTCTGCCATCTCGTTGCGCTTAATAAGTGCATGCAATAATGAAATCTAGATAACAGCAATTTTAATAGCAGAACTTCTGGGATTCTCCTACTTTAAAAGCCTTCTGAGAACAAACACCATACAGATACAGGAATACTTCACTGAGAAACCTCTTCCTCCTAACACTGAGAGGTTTGGATTAAAATTCAATTTGCTTGCCAACAGAGAAGCAATTATAAAGACAGCTAACAAGAAAAAAAAGCCTAGGCAGATTTTGTGGAAGCATGATTTGTCATCTACAACATGGTACCCAGAGAAAGGTGCATTTGTGGACTTCATTATCTTCTTCTGACACAGGCTGTGCTGACAGAGGTCTCCCAATTAGCCTGAAGAAGAGTTAACAAGGTAGCATTCAAGGAGGCAAAGTGTTTCTGGCTGTAAGGTGTAAAGGGCTGCTGTAATTGGAACAGAGAATCCTTCCTCTCCTGACCACCTTCCCCAGCAACAGTTGAATTTACAACACTCCCTCCAAGCCTGTGATGTAAACTCCAACCACCTACTGATGGCAACAGCTTGTCTTTCAGATCACATTTTCCCCTGACTTTGAGTTTATATCTAACACTCATGGAAAAGCAAAACCTTCCCAGAATCTGCCTATGTCTTTCAAATATCTACTCCTGTCACAAGCATCAGCTTCTGGCAGATATTTAACAGAACCAATCTCTTATTGCCTGCTTCCCTCACATTTTCAATTTTTCTGCTGCTTTGGTTAACTCCTCTCTGCATACTCTGAGTACACAAATTTTTGTAAGGCTAAGAATGATTGTAGTTGCATTATTCCTTCTGCTATAAGCTGGGTCTCCCTGTGTTACGTGTGAATGCAAAGTGTGGGGAAGCAGCAGTAAAATAAACTTATTTCATGGAGTGCAGAAAATGTGTTTGAAGAGATGAAAGAGGGTTGTTTTTTTTCTATGCCTCTCTTTCTTTTCATGTTGTGGATACTTTTCTATGGAAAAAATTGTAACTCTTCAAATGGTCAATTCTCTTTTTGGTATGACCACTTTTCAGCTACCTTTCCAGCTCTACTCACTTCCTAAAATAGACCCATTATCACAGAAAAAAAAAGTGAAGCAAAGACATTAAGCACTGATCTAAGATGGCCAGACCAACCACAGCATTGGGGAAGTCAAGGTTAGAGGCAGAATGCACTAACAGGCATCAATGGTCATATTACAAAAGGTGGAGATTTTTCCATCAGTGTTGATTCCTGTAACAGACATGCTTCAGGGCCACTTGATACCAATTTTCATGGCTAACTTATGGTTGCATATGCCTCTCATCCAGCCTGGAGACGTTTCCAGCCTTGACCATTTTTTCAGCACTTTGGTGGAGCCTTTTACACAAATCAGTCTCCATAGAATGTGAAGCAGTAAGAACAAGAAGAATGAAGTTTAAATATTTTTAACCTGGCAGTTCTAAATTATATGGTGGTGATGTGAGAAAATGTGGTAAGCTGAGTTCAATTATTCCAATAACAAAAGGGAAATAAAACAAAATCCAGAAAATCTTACAGGTTATTATGGCAATTTGCCTTTCTGTTATAATAGTTTCACCTTCAAAATGGCAAAAAGTGGACAAGCAAAGTCATTAAGTATGTTTGGTGAAAGTAAACAGGAGGCATTACATACTTTCTCCTCTCTTTATTTCTTAAAGAAATAATCTCAATCAAATTTGTTCTTGACCTGGTTTTATAAAAAAAACGTAGTACCAGCCTTACAACAAGCCAAATGATCAGGGTGGTTCTCTTAAAGTCTTTGATATAGTGTATAAAAGCTGTAGCACAGCCCACAAAACAACTGGGCCAGAAAGTAGGAGAATTTAATCAAGTAAATTGATGAGAGGGAAAATGAAGTTTTTGATGCAGACTGAGGTTGAGAAGATCCTGAGCTGCAGGTTGCCAGAATTCAGATGGCTGTACCACAGACCACACACGATTGTCTTCTTCCTATGCCACCCCTTTGCTGCCTTACTGGCACCTTCTGGAAACTCTCCAGGACCTTCTGGAGGCTTGCCCTGGTGCAGTATGAATATTTTTGCATAACCTAAAGCAACCTGGCAGGGTAAATACACTTGACATAAATTTGTTCAGTGTGGATGGCTTGAAGCCACAAGACCAAGAATTTAAGGTAATTTACTGCCATTTGTCAAGCTGGGAAAGTGAAAGGAAGTAGACATTTCTATAGGTAGCACACTCTTAGCTGTGTTGAGAGCTGAACAACAGAAGTTGCATTTTCTTGTGCAAGTACCAAACTCTCCAGTTCTGATATTTGCTAAAATGAAATATTTAAAAGGCTAGAAACTATTAAGCTGTGTACAAGACATATTTGGTATCACCTAGAGAAGGACCATCAAGAGTAGTCTATTCTGTAAGTTTAATGAATCCTAGGAGTGATATACTGTCCAAAGAGAAGTACTCCTACTCCACAAAAGTTATTATTCTTTTAAATTAATTAAAAAGTGAATTCAGTCACCTGGCACCGGAGCAGAAGGTAATAACGATTATTTAACAGGTCGAAGTAACTCCCATTGAATCCCTAGTACTTCTCTCTTTTGATGCAAGCAACCAAATCATTGTGAGAGCAGATGTCAGCAACTGTGAATTAAGGGACTATTGAAAGGTCATAATGGTCTCCTGAGGTCAGTTTCTTATGATTTAATGATGATGAATAATACTGAAAGCAGACACTCTGAAATTAAATCTGACACCTCAGTCAAAAATACAGGAAAAGTCCTGAAGGATGAGAGTCTCATGAGCTTGTTCCTGACTACATGCTGTTCTTGCAAGGATAAACAGCTATGCCTTGGATAATACGATAGCAAGCTTTCAAACATGCTGACAGTGTAATTTTTTTGGGGTTTTTTTGGGGTGGAGTGGTCATGGAATGAAAAGAAAGCAAAAAAACATCAGGAAGGATTTGAATTCAAGACTAACTGGCACAACTTTTTCAGTGGAATTTGGGGAAAAAATGTAAAAAAGTTCATTTTGGATTGATTTAAAATAACGTATTAAAATAAAATCCTTGTTGCTTCCAAGATATTTGAAACATTTTTGCTTACAATGATTATAGTGAAATTTATCTGAGAAAAGGGACTTGATCTATTGCCTGTGACAAAACCTGCACATTAACACTTGGGGCCACAAGTTCTGCAGAGGGAGCTGGTGCAACATGACAAGGGTTTCCTCTTCTCTACATCAGGAGGTAAATAAGGGGGTAGGATTAGGACCCAGAGCGCTGGCAGCCCCTGTATGGTACTGACACTGCCTTGTAGGGAAGGGGTGGTTCTTGTAGGGAAGGGCAGGGCAGCCACAGCACAGAAGGGAGGCCATCTGATGCCTCTTCCTTCCTGAACTGCAGGGAAAACATATCAGAGTCTCCATGGATGAAGCAAACTTGAGAAGTCTCCTGAGGAAAAATGTATGGCTTTCCATTAGAGGGAGATATTATTCAGTCAGAATCATTCAGGTTGGAAAAGACCTCTAAGAACATTCAACCACTAACCTTGCTCTGCCAGGTCCACTCCTAAACCATGTCTCTATGTATTTTCACAACTTTTAAATATCTCCAAGGATGGTGATTCAGCCATTCCCCTGGGCAGCCTATTCCAGAGCTTGAAAATCTTTTTCATGAATAAATTTTCCCTAATATTCAAACTAACACCACCCTCACACCCAGTGCAACTTGTTTTATTGTTTGTTACTTGGAAGAAGAAGAAATGTGGTCAGAGGTCTCAGTCAAATAGGAGCCAGACTCGAGAAGGTTTCAGATCATGCAGGGCTGTGGCTTGGAGGCCTTGCTAAGCTTGACTTCTTTCACTGTATTGCTGCATCCTCTGACATAATCTGCCAGCCAAAAAAAAGTTAACCTTTAGGTCAATCTCAAAGACTTGCACAGCAGAATTGGCAGGGAAACCTATTTGGCAGCAAGAGTTCTCGCAGAGAACAGTGTTTGTTATTCAGTTGGGTCCTTCACAGGTTATTTCTTTATTTACATTGATGGGAAATATACAAATGTGACATTTTGAATTAACACATAGTTATTTTTAGTCATTTTCTTAGATTAGAACTAAGGGACTTGTGGGTACTTTTCTTGCTGTGTTAGTGAGAGGAATAAATGAGGCCATGCACACCTTACAGCAGTGCCCTGGCAGGGTGGAACCTTAAACAACATTAAAAAGACATTCATAGGAGGAAAACATAAAGGAAATAGCACCATGACTAGAGAGGCTGTTTTGCAAGCCAAATATAAAAATGTATCAGTTTTCAATGGGGGAAAAAAATATTGATGAGACAATTATATTAACTGTTGTTGTTGTTATTAGGCTTTTAATTTGCCTTCTAATCTACAGCTACTATATTAATTAGATGAATAAAAATTGATTGAATTATGCATTAGAGAACAATCTAATTTTAACTAACATGGGCATGCTGCTGTCTTCTAGATGTGTTATTATTATGGTTTGGACTGGTTGAAGATTTGTTGTTGGACTTCTATTGGAAAATGCTGTTCTCTAACAAAAAGGAAATTAATAATTGGCATGAGGATTATTATGACCACTGACTGCTAAACTGATAAAGACTTTCAGAAGCTGTTTCAGCAGTAGAGATCAGGTGATGCCTCATTAATTACCTCAGACTGCAGAAGTAATATGGCAGCATAATCACTTTAAAATTCCCATGCTAATGAAAATTTTGCTGAGTCTTTTGCACTGTAATATGTTTCTTTCAGAAGTACAGTATCACACCACACATTAGAACTATTGCAACTTTTAAAACAACGTGTCCTTTTCAATCGTCCATGTCTTACACTGAGCGACTCCCCTTTTTTTTTTTACATTTTATTGGTTTGCACAACTTCTGCAGGGTTTATGTAAAGCAGAATACTTCTGTGTCTGGACCTCAAATTAGTACGATCAACTACACCTCTGAAGAGATTTTCTTCTGATAGAACCAATCATATTTTTTCCATTTTTTAAAAAAAACAATGATTGTTAAAAATCACAGGTTTACCAGTATTATGACTCTATTATTGTGTGCTATGCAATTCTAGCTGAATTATACCACTTGCTGACAAAACGTTAGATCAGAAATGTAGGTGTTCCCAAATAGCACTGAAACAGTGAACAGATAATATTTTGCAGAACCTTTTTTTATGAAATTCAATATATTGATATACATATATTCATTTCTAGATGGCTATCCTAAAGAGGAAATGATTTACAGATGGAGAAAAAACTCAGTGGAGGCTGCTGACCAGAAATCTTGGAGACTTTATCAATTTGACTTTATGGGTCTCAGAAATACTTCAGAAATTGTGAAAACCTCTGCAGGTAAGAATGATACATATGCTAAGGATTTTTCTGGAAATCAAATTATTTAAAAATATTTATTACAATCTTGCTTTCATTCAAGTGCAGATTGATTTTAACATGTTCTAATGTTCATAATAAAATCCGTAAAGTGCAGGCTTCAAAAATATTGAATTTATCCTGATTTCTGATAATCTCTCCTCTTCTAGTGACTTCACAAACTGAGGAATAAAGGCTTGCTTGATATTGCTGTTTGTTATACACTTGAAGTTACTGTATGAGTCTCATTCCTCATTCAATTTTATCAGGCCATTATTGCATTGAATGTGTCTTTGCCATAAATTAAAGAGAAAGAGTTTGAGCACAATGGTAGGTTAGTGAAATTAGACACTTTCAGTACTTAATAATTCAGCCAATGGTTTAGTATTTTTCTTAACATTTCAAAGGCACTCTCTCAGCTGATAAATGCCTTTGCTAGTGACCTTACCAATTGATTGCAATTAAAATCTAATGATGCCTATTCTATTTCTTCGGAAATCTTACTGTTCCTTATAATAACAGCAATACAGAGAAGAAAAAAAATATTTAAATAGAATGCGTTATTTGAGGTGGATAAACTGTGATCACACTATATCTAAACTTTATACATGACTGCAGTAAGCCTCGACTACCATTTGGTAAGTCTTCTCACTGCTGAGACAATCCACTGGAAGCAACCTTCTCCTCAAAAGCTGGTGAATTTTTGAAAAAAATCTAATATTTTTTTTTCAAAAATGTAAGCAAAGCTAAATTATTCTTTTGAAGGTACTATGAATAACATTGATGGTTAAAAAATTATAAATCTGTGAAACTACTGCTGTTCAGTCCTGGCCCACTCACTAACATCAGAAACGTATTTTTAGAACTGGATAGCAATTTTTATAATCAAGAGTCACTAAAGCTTTAGTGAATATTTGAGCTGGTGGTTTAGCAGAACACAATGCTGCAAACAGCACAGATATCAAAGTTCTCTTTTGTTATGGATACAAAGCCTTTTAATTTGCAAGTTTCTCAGGAATGCAGATTTCCCATAAATTGAATGAGGTTTTGGGGGATAGCAGTCAGGTACAAAATACTAAATCATTAAAGTATCTACGTAGGTGGTTTAGCCCCAGCTGGCAGCTTAACTGCATGCAGCCAGTCACTCACTTTGCCTGGTGGGATAGGGGAGAGAATTGGGAGAGTAAAAGCAAGTAAACTCATGGGTTGAGATAAAAACAGTTTAATAGGCAAAGCAAAAGCTGTGCACTCAGGCAAAGGAAAACAAAGAATTAATTCACTGCTTCCCATGAGCAGACAGGTGTTCTTCCATCTCCAGGAGGGCAGGAGGTTGGAAACTAAATGATCTTCAAGGTCCTCTTCCAAACCAAACCCTTCTACGATTCTAAGAAGAAGAATTAACAAGTCATTATTAACATAGTGACAGTGTCTTGATAAACAGATCTATTAAACTCTTCCTTTGACAGGACAAAACCATATTTATACAGGTTTTATTCAAATAAGTGAATAGCTAATGTGGAGCTGTGGTGGTTTGACATTGGCCAGATGCCAGGCACCCATGAAAACCACTCACTCACCCTCCCCTGCTCCGCAGCTGGAAAGAGGAGAGGAAATTTAACAGAGGGTTCATGAGTTGAGATAAGGACCAGGAGAAAAGACTCCAAGGGGAAACAGGATCAGCTTAAAGATATCAAGTGAATTTATTACTGACAAAATCAGTGGAGAATACTGAGAAGTAAAATAAGCCCTTAAAACACCTTTTTCCCCCCAGCCCCTCCCTCCTTCCTGCCAATGGTGCAGGGAGACAGGGGTGGGGCTTTTGGTCAGTTCATCGCCCAGGACTTTCTTCTGCTGCTCAGGGAGAGGAGTAGTTTCCCTGCAAGCACTATGGGGTCCCCTCCCACGGGAGACAGTTCTCCACAAACTTCTCTGACGTGATTCCAATCTCATGAGCAGCAGCTGTCCCAAAACTCGTGCAGCGTGAATTCCTCCCACAGGCAAACAGTCCTTCCAAAACCGCTGCAGCCTGGGTCACTCTGCCATGGGATAGTCCTCCAAGCATGGGCTGTTCCAACCTAGGAGCAAAGCCTGTCTCTCCATGGGACTCCCACAGGACTCCATGCCCGCTCTGGGCACTCAGCATGGGCACCTCCCACACGGAGGAACCTGCTTCCCCATGTTCCTCACCACAGGCTGCAGGGACATCTCGGCTCTGGCACCTGGAGCACTTCATCCCCATCCTCCTTCTTCACTGACCATTGTTGTTTCTCTCACATGTTCTCATTCCTCCTCCAGCTGGAAATTACAACTGCAACACCAACTTTGTTTTGATTTCTTCTTTAATATATTATCACAGAGGCATTACATCCATCTCTAATTGGCCAAGCTGTCGCAATAATGACACGAAAAGAAGGAGACTGACACCTGTTAAGAGCAAAGGAACAACTGTGGGCAGACCCCACCCAACTTTATTATATCTGTGTCTTAGAAATCATGGTGGATTGGAGGAACAGCTTCACTGCCCCTCAATCACACTGGTCAAAGGAAATGTCCATCAAACTTCTGTGCCCAGGAGAAAGGAATGTAAATAATAAGTTATCATTACAATAACATGGATATGTTTACAGAGAATGTGTGAGAACCAGTTACAAAAGAATGAAAACATCAGAACTGCAAAACTCAGGGCAACAGTCCNGAAGCCACCTCTGTGCCCACCCACCCCCCCACTACCAAGAACCAGGCCATGCAAAGCCAACACAGGAGCAAAGAAAAATCAATTTCCCGTGTTCTTTTTAGTGTATGCCCAATTCTTACTAAGATAAGTGAGTTGGCACAATATTTTTTCTGTAATTGCTATTGCTATTTCTGCTCACCCGTGTTTGTGACTGCAAAATCCAGTAGCAGTGTTGAACTCAAGTTACTGGAACCATGTGATATTTCTGTTCTCCTAAAGGCAGCACAGTGTCAGAAAGTTGTTGACAAATTGGAGTTTATTCAATACTGAAAAAAAAAAACCAACAAAAAACCCTGTCAGGAGATTGTGGAAGCTAACTTGGAAGACACAATGTAAAATGTATGTGTCAGATTGTCATCTGGTGTTATTAGGTTGGAAAAACAAGCTGTGCATTTCACCAGATATTAAGAAGGGTGTCAACAAACATATGAGAGATGTGAAAAATAAACCCTTGAGTTTGCACATGGACCTGAGTTTGCAGAAAATAGACTATATTTTTTCACACTATACTTCAAGGTACTTTCAAGGCCAGATTTACTTAATGTCAACAATATTTACTGTCAAGAGCAAACCCAGGGCCAGGACTTGAGAAAAACCAGGTACATTGGAAAGCCTTGAGTATGCCCCATGCTATAGAGTGCCAAAATAGAAGGAAGGGGCCAGAACACAATGTACCTGGGACAGTACAATATGTCTCAGACAAAATTTGAGGTAATTCTATGACTGCCTGCTGTGAGTGTCTAAATATATGTGAACAAGTTGGATAAAGAGGCATCTGTGCTGTGATACATGCCTGTTTACTGAAGTAAAGCCCTATCCAAGAAGTCTGAGAATTAGGAAACCCACTAAAGCTGCTGTTTCCTACCATTTGGACAATCTGTGATAACAGGAGGTGGCAGCTGCTTCTTACAGGTATTACATGTCCTTTACAGCCATGCCATGGAGGGCTGAAGGTGGTCAAAAAAGAGATGCCAGGTTGTGTCATGGAAGATCTGTGGCACTTTTACACTCAGGCTGCCTGGAGAGGGAGGCTGCTGCGAGGCTACTCCTAGGACACTGTGTCTATAGGACTCCCCTTTAATTTCTGCTGCTCCCTGTAGAGAGCAGTTCCCACCAACTACCATCTGCTCTGTCTGGGGCCCCTCTGAGTCATGTGGAAGTCCATAGTGGCCCCAGCAGCCACCATCCCCTTGCAGACTCAGGACTGAAAGGAAGAGCAGCATTGTTCAGAGTTCTGCACAGGGGATCATTCAGACTAATAATGTGGAGTCAGGAAAAGGGAAGCAGTCAGGATACCAACAGCAGCTCTCTGACAAAAAGGTACCCTAAACATCATCTCTTCCTCCTGAGGGAAAGTATAGAAACTACTATTAAAGAGGGCATTTAAAAGCATACTAGACAAAGCATGAGAAAATCTACTGCAGGGAGCAGTCCTGCACTAACAGGAGATGGATTCAAAACCCTAACTTCCTTTTTTTCCTTCTGACTTACACGTTTCTGCTGGTTTATGACACTATTACTTCTCACTAAATTACGTGTTCATCTGTATAATGTGAGAGCTGCTGCAGTGCTTCCTTCCTGTGTCCAGCTTGGGGATCTCTCTTTAGCTCCTCTTCAGCCGTGTTCTGGGTATAATGAAGAGCGGTCACACTGGCCACACAGCAACACGCTGCTGTTCTTCCAGGATTTGATTGGATAAGTCCTTTCATGTCACTTTCATGACAGAATTACTGGATTTAAGTCTCAGTAGTGTTCTGCTATTTGATAGTTTTTCCAGTCTTTTCAAACCTTTTTCAGACATTTAAATAGCATTTATGTTAATCTGTGACAATTTTAGAGGTACATAAGTAAGAAGTCATCTGTCACAGAGTGTATTTCAGAAATCTCAGCAAGATGAGATGTTGTCGTATTTTGCTCTGAACCACAAGTGGCTTAAATCATTGCCACAGTGTTGTACTTTACTCTTGCAAGAACACTATATTTTTTTGCAATAATCTGGCAGCCAGGTAAAGTCCTCATTGCTACCTGGAAGAGGTGTATGGCTTTTTTCTGAGGATTTTTTAAAAATTTCATGCTAAGTTGCAAACACAATGAAATAAATACCTACTGCAAATGGTGATTGTATAGAATAAACAGCAGAAATTACTACACTGAGGGTGTGGTCATGAACCTTTATCTTAAACCCTAAGAAAGTTCTCACTGTCAGGTGATACCAAATTAATTAACACATACTGAAAAATTCCTCTGTTGTCATCTGGCAAGATACTCAGATACTACAGCAAGAGCACTTCTCTTGCAACAATGTCAAATAGGGCTGACAAAGATAATTACAGCAGAGGGAGTACCAAGTCACTTGGGAAAAAAAAAAAAGGACAAACTGCATGTAAGGAAAAACTTCAGATTTCAAAACTGCAAGTGAGCCAATGGAAAGGTGACCAGGACAACAGGAAGAGAGAAGGAGAATGTTATCTTTAAAAGCACTCTGTGTATGTTTGTAGCAAACTTCATGTTTCTGAGTCCTAGACATTCTAAAGACACTTGAGGGGGCAGGAGAGGTGAGGGAGGGGAGGGAACAAAAACAAAGACCATGGAAAACCCGAAACAGAATAATGAAGGACTTCACAATTAAAGCTCATAGAGTGAGTTGTAGTGTTGCTTGCACTTTTCTGCTGCCATCTCCCTCAGGAAAAGTCTATTCATTCTTTTCAAACAACTTATTTTTTCACCTTGTTAGACCTTGTAGCTATTGAGTCTTATTTTCATTTACTTAAAAGTTTTTTTGCATCGTACAAATACTATTTGTGTTCTTCCTCAGATGCTTTTAGCCTAAGAGATTTTTGCCATTCAACAAACCTTTGCATAAATAAGTTCAAGATAATTCATCAGAAATAGAAATAAGTACCTTTTTTTAAAAAACTGGTAGCTGATTATTGCAAATTAAATATACAAAACCAGACAAAAAGCACCATTTCATACATTCTGAATAATCCCAAGCATCAATACTCAAACTCAGTAAATAGCCATAACAACTGCCATAAAAAGGTATGCCTTTGTTCACATACCATGGATGGGTGATGATTAGTGGAGTCTGCCTTCTTAGCACAACTTCTAAATCATGCTTCATGTTTTGAAATTGTTGTTTTGTCAAGAACTTCAGCTTAAATGATGTTCTCATCCTTGTATCACAGGGCTACAAATCAAGGTTTATATCTGTTGTCACAGATTTAGAAAAAACTCTTTTGGGCCGTGCTAATAACAAAAAAAAATTAAAGTACATATTCTGTTGCAGAGTACTCAGTAAATGACAAGTACTGAATAAAGCAAAATAAAACAAGCTTGTCTTTCAAGAAAATGTGAAGATCTATATACATATATCTGCTACTGGCAGAAGAAGAGAGGAACATGTTTTTGTGGGGATGCCAAACTCTAAAAACACCTTCCTTCTTCTGTTCACAAATAGTACACAAGATAACTATAATAAGAGGAGTAGAGAGAATATTCCTCTTCTCCATACTTTTTAAGTTTAGCAGAACTGCATATATAACTGCTTTCATTCTTTTGCTTTGCCTTACAGAGACAAATGCTTAGTGACCTTTGTATAGGTCCTTACTGCTGCAAACGGTGAGAGAGAGAAGTACTATGAAGTAATTTTACTTAGTAGTGAATGCAAAAGTAGAAAAAAATTAGACAGTGGAAGACTTGGGGGCAAGTCTTCACCTGCATTTTTTTTCTGAAGGGAAAATTTCAGTAGGAAGTGATTTTTCCCTAAAAAGAAACCAGTTGTCCTCTTTAAAGAACCTCAAGTTGTCCCTTTCAACGACTTTCATACTGTATGGAAAAAGCCACAGAGTCTTTTTTCCATTTTGTTTTTCTTCAGCTGATGTTTCTATCTGATAGTTCCATATTTCAGAATGTTTTGGATGTGTCTGATTTTAAGAGGTTCCTGAATTAGTTACCTCATTCACTCATTGAGTGACGACACCATATTTGTTGCTCCTCTTTGTACATGGAGTCCTGATCTCCTGCTCACCTCTGCTGGAGCTACACCATTTTCCATTCTCAGTTCACCAGGACAGGTGGACAGCAAGGTTGACTCAGTTCTCCAGTAACAATAACCCAGACCTTGGGATTTTGACCTGAGCTTTCCTCTGAAAGTTTGAATATTTAATAGCAGGATGAAGAACTAAGTAAATCCCTCTCAAAATTTAGCACAAAGGCTAGCCAAATCATTCACTTGAGAGATAAGGACTTTGGTCTCACATGTATGTCCTGGTGCTTTTACCAGTATATCACAAAGTAAAAAATAAAGCACTGGAATTGCTACCACATTTTCCTAGGGAAAAGATTGTGGTTCCTTACTTCTAAAGAACAGAGCTATGAATTCTACATAGCAACAGAGGCCTTCCTGATAGCAGTCACTTCTCATCTGCATTTTTTTCCTGCCCAGCTTAGATGACACTGTGATAAACTGATAGATTTTAGGGATTCATTCTGAGATTTCCAGCTCTCTCACTTGCTGTTCTCTGCAGGCATGGCAAAACTGGGTCTGTGAGGATAATTGTGTGGCCAGGGATTTCCAGATAAGAAGCCCCACTGCCATGTGTATGATACCCAGATCATTAGAAGTAAAACCCTTGCTCTGCTGCACTGTTTTTAAAGACAGTAATGGGCTGTTGTGGTGGCTAAAGCAGTAGGGAGTGAGGGAAATATTTCCGTGGAAAAGTCACCATGACTGCAGTCAGAATGGCTTTGCAAGTGTCTTTAATATACAAAACTCAAAACAGAATTGGATTAATAAGTTGACTTCTAATTAGGTGTGCAATGTAGAAAGAATATTTTGACTCAAATTGTGAAACATATCTTGACCCGCATTGCAGATTGATGATACAATTTCTGTTATTAATATCATTGTAATGGGGGTGGAAATATTACATAAGAACTGTGAGCCTGTTTGCATTTATTCAGTAGAGAACAACCTTCTAGGCTTGATATTCCAGCACCTCTGGCTTTTATTCCTACTTCTCTGTCATCACACCACTGTATTGGTGATTTATGGCTGGCTCAATCAAAAGCTTTATATTAATGCAAACTGTGAAGGTTTGGCCTTTGACCAGGGTCACATGGTAGCTACAATGTTATCTAAAAGCCGTTCAGAAGCAGAAATTGTACTTAATTTAAAACTCACAGTATTGCACAGGTTATTTTATATTTTATTTACATCTGAATCTACAATCTTAATGAAAATTTTAAGATATGGAGAGAATGGGAGAGCTATTCACATGCTGCAGAAACATGCTAAGTATCTTTTTAGATTTTAATTTTCCATATTTCCATAAGAAAAATTGCAGTACAGACTAGTTACCTGCTAGCAAGATCTCTCTAAATTTAGCCTTTACTCCTTCACATGAGAGTCATGTTTCCAGATTTCTTTCATGGGATTGTGGAAGCTCTTTCCTGTAGGACCCCTTTCTGCAGCTAATATTTACAACATTTAGGTCTTGTTTGTAATAACAGCTCAATTTCAGTCAACACTTTCTGCTTCATAGTTACACTGGCAAGAACCAAAATATCTTCGATGATTAGTTGCCTGATGCTGGATTTATCCACCATCTACTGAAGCCAATATTCATCTTGCCTTTTTCTGCCAGAAAGTCTGGCACATATGAGCTATGCTCATACAGATAGCTAAGGAAATGGCACCATACGAGAATAGGCCTTCAGAAAGTTTCCAAACCTTCCAGCAAATACAACTAAAGTGCTGATATGAGACAACCTGAGAGCATTCTGGAAATGTAAGCAAGCCTGCCATAACAAGGACTGCCACAGCATCCCACAGAAAACCAGAGGTGAATCCTTGGCACTTGCGTGTGGTCATTTGGCAGTGACAGAAACCTCATCTGGCAGCAGTCATGAGGTATTGCAGTGTTTACAAAATAATTTTGACAGAAGACATCAAAAAGACTATTGCTCATTACATCACAGAAAGTTAATCACAGTCAGCTTGAGACAAACTGAAGGTATGGACCAGAGTTCCACTGCAGTAAAATCTATAATGCCAAGAGTACAGGAAGGTGGCATTAGGACAAAGGTCTCAAAATACTTAAGTGATTTGTGCTAAGTTCTGCCAACATCCTTGTGCTTCTGAAAAGATAAATGCTTTTGAATACACTGCCTTCTCAAATGAGTCTTGTAAGTAAATCTGTTTAGTCTTTTAGACCTTGTTCTGTAAAAGAATGATGAACTATAATAGTAGACAATATCCTCATATAGGATAATTCTGCATGATAGTAGGGTATTTTCTTGTCAAGCTTTCTCTCTAAACCTTTTGGTCTTTCTCAGAAATTACAATCTTGTATTTATCCTCAGTGGAGAGGAAAATTAAAATTTGCATTCTGACATGACCCATAAAGACTGGCATTTGAAAGATTACACTTATTACACTTACTTCAGCTATTCTGAAGATCTGTAGGTTGCTCCCCAATGCAAGACGTTTAGAACACGTTATTTAGAACACATTATTTTTCTTTACCAGAAACTAACCACAGCTACTCCTCTTCTAATTGTTTTAAGTGTCTGCAACTCCAGTAGGTTCCCTTTAGGTTGTTCAAATCTTTCAAGCCTGTCTTGGACCTGGGGACACTCTGCTCCAGCACACCTTCCCCTCCCCACCCCCAAACAAAACAGGGCATGGTGTTATACCAAAGGAGGACCTTTTAATTTTAGATAAGTACAGATGTTCATCTGAGAAGTATAGAACCACCACCCACATTCTAATTCAAGTCAATATCACAGTTAATTGCAAACCTCCTAAAAATAGGAGCAGTTAGAGTGAAAAAAAAACATCTGAAGCTTTTTCTGCTCTTCATATCCGTGGCTTCAGGGGTGTCCTTTGCATGCTATAAACAGCATGCCAAATTATCCCTTCAGTAATATTAGTTCAAAACAGAAATTGTCTTAGAATAATGAAGTACAAGTGTCATTGAATTGCAAAGCAGCTTGAAGGAAAAAAAGAATATGCATCTAATTCATTGTTCATAGGTTGCTATGAAACACATAAAGATTTTAAAGGTTAAAGGAATTGAAATTCTCATGCATCTTCCTACTGTAGTTGGACACTTGACAAAATAATCCAAATCTTTAGGCAAAGATGAAGCATAGCATGGAGATCATAGTTTTAGCATGTGTCTTGGTCCACTTCGATTTGAATTTTTGTCCATCTAGTTAATTTTTTTGTTAATAAGGATACATTCCAGAAAAAAACCAAAGCTGTTAAAAATATATGTCCATTAATATAAAACATTGATTAAAATGTCTGTTGCAGAAATACCAATTTACACACTCCCATTCCAATCTCTCTATTTTATCCCTCTTCTTCTGTTCCTCCACTGAGAGAGAATGTATCTGTTTGTTTTTCTAAATGTTTCATTCAAAATGAAGAAGACATGGTAAATGTTGTCTGTGTTAGCACAATAGTTGAAGACATAAGCACATTCAAATGTGAAAAAAGTGTTGTAGCTTACTCTTATTTAAATAGAGAGAGTTATTTCTAAGGACACATCCTGAGCATCATATCTGTAAAAGAACAAGTTCTTGAGTAGGTTTCCACAGTGATTGCAAAGCTCCTTTCAGCAAACTCTGAACTTCAGGTTATCCCTGCTAACACTCATGGAATTCATTAATGTTTTTTATGATTCAAGCTGTCTCCAGAATGCGTCTGCTGATGGGACAGGCATCATCAAAAACTTGAAAGGACAAACTTGGACTATCTTTACTGCTTATCGAAACATTGAGGCAGGGGAACTGTATCATGTGGTGTGATCATTCCCTTTGCAATGAAGTGAATCCTTGAGTGCTCTCAATACTGGGCTGATGAAAGCTCCCTCCATCACCATCAGGGAGCACCAGCAAGGGTGCAGAACTGACTTTTGCCATCCTCTAACAGCAAATGAAGTAGCTGGAATGTGTTTTGGTCTTGACAACCTACACTATCACTTACAGGTATAGAAATTTTGGGTTTAGCCATGTCATCTGAGAAAACAAGAGCCCTTTTAACTCATCTAGCCTCAGAATTCATTTCAGGCCAAAGTCCTTTGCAAATGGTCCTTAATCCCATTCTTTAACATCATGTGTTTAAAAATCAGATCCATGGTGAGACAGGCAGAGAACAGGATTAACAGGATATTAATAAATACCCTATCATCTAGAAATAGATGATTTCTTAAAACATAATGCAAAATTTTCCCATTGTCACAGTCTTAAAATAAACCCGCACTTTAAATGGATTCAATTTCATTTTTTGCAAAATCTGACATTTTTATGGCAAATAAACCTTGTTAGGTCAGGGGAACTCCAGAGAAGTTCAGGAATCACAGCAAACAATACAGTTGTGATTGCTCTGGTTTAGGTAATTTCCAATTGTCTTTTATATTGGACTGCCATTTTTTACCCTATACTCAAACCCATTTATAAAATATGAGCACTGCTGACATCTAATCTCAGTTGCCTGGAGGAAAGAATTTACTCTTGTAGTTTTATCTGAGATTGAACCAGGGATAACATCCTGAAACAGTTTCAACCCTACTAATACTGTATTTGGCATTGCATATAAGGTAACTTGAAAACTTTTCTTTGAAATTTCCAAATTCATGCATAAATGTCCATTTTTCTCCACTTCTTCTCAAAGTTTTTAACAAATTGACAACGAAAACATGTGATTTCAAGTGTTGCAACTTGTGGAAGTAATAATTCTTTGAAGAGTGTTATAAACATAACTTTGCATACTTAAGGAAGAATCACTGAAAAAAAATAGTATTTTGAAGAGTGCAGATGTTATAGATGGCCAAAATTGGAGTTGACTTTTGTATATTTGAAAAGTTAATTATTAATTAAATAAGGTGTTAATTAAGATGGTGGTTGGTATTAATATGTTACTATCGTATTATTTTGGATATTTTGCTGTACTTGTCAGTTGTGGGTGTGTTCCTGGTTGGTTGTATGGTTTTTCACATATTTTTCTATTGATTTTCAAATAAATATAATGGAGCCAAGATGGTGACCGGGATCTGAGCGCAGCATTCTAGGAAGTTCCTCTCTAGTGTCAATCAGGACATCAGTCAGAAGTAAAAGCACACCCCAATACCAAATTGGTCACTCTCTGTGAGGCAGAGCAGGGACAGACCGCCCCAAAGAGGTGGAATAAGGGATGGGCTATCATATGATTGGACAAAGGTATCAAATTATGTGACTGACACTAGGGGGGATATAAAAGAGGCTGCACAGCTCCTGGAGGGTGTACTTCTAGCAGACTGCCACGCACCCAGTACTGCACTTGGTTTTGTGGTGTCCCCTATTGTTAATTTTTATTTTTTATTCATAAACAGTTAAATTTTTCATAAGTGAAGCGTCATTCTTCACAGCAGACCAAAATTTTCTTGAGGTAATTTCTCTTTGCAAGAAATTTGTACAACCCTATAATCAGTATTTGGAAGTGTTTTGTTAGTACTGATACTGGCTCAGAAAAAGAAAATAGAACATTTATGTATTGTCTGCTTATTGTAAGCTTCAAGCTGATCCCATAGAGTAGATGTGGGATGCTGTTATCATTTTCAGCTTTTCTTCAGAAGCTACTGTGAAAGGCAGTGAAAATGAAAGTAACTTTAGCATTACATATTTCAATAATGCCCCAATCTCATATTATCTTATTTGAATTTCTGTAAGTAAAGAAGGACATAAGTAATTCCAGAGTTGAATGGAGAAGAAAATGAAAATAATAATGTTGAAGTTTTTTTCATTAAATTCATGCTTTTGATTAATAAATCTTCGAGTACATTAAAACCTGGGTTTATAATTTTTGTTATTTTGGTTTTGCTTTGTTCTGAAAGTCATTTGTTATTCTCCTACTCAGGAAAGCTGACAGCCGGTTAAAGCACAGACAGTGCACTTGTGGTCAATGTATCACAAAAGAATTTTTTTATAATTGTATCATTAAATTATTAATTGAAGGTATTCAAGAAGTACCAAACAACTGCAAATCCATGTGGCAATAATCAAGGTCACTTTTAGAATGATATATTGATCAAATAGTAAAGCGCTAAGGGAATGCTCTCGAAGTAGTGACAGCGCTTTTATGTGTGCGTGATCTTTGACAGGATGAGCTGCATAACTCTGCCAAAGGACAGAGTCCCAGCTACTGCAGATAACCTGTTTCTGCTGGCTCTTCTAGGACGAGTTTCCCCAGGTGTAGTGTACTAGCGCTGGCGAGAATAAAAGGCTACACAGAGGGCTCTTCCTTGGGATAACAGCCCTTTATTGTGAGTCCAGTGTTGCTTTGTGAGAGTCCAGAGTTATCCAGATGGCTGAGTAACCCAGAAGAAAGAGCAGGGAAGAAGCCCTGCAGGGCTCTTTTAAAGGGAGATGGGACCAGGAAACACCCAATGGGGAACAGCACAGCTCAAAGTGACCAGTGGAGAAGAGCTTTCCAGGACATAGCAATATATGGCATCTGAGATATGGGCACAGGTAACACAAGGGCAATATGGGATTTTACCACAGCTCAGGCAGAGAGCTCAGGAATGGGAAGAAGAGGGCCGAGGGCTTTGCCTGGGCTTTCTTCTTCCCACCAAAACCTGAAGCTCAAAAGCAGCAGCTTCTGACAAGTGCGCTGCTACAAAATAGGGGATGAAGCATTCTTTAGTCCATCACATTTCTTAATTACAATCTTAAACTTTTAATCATGGCACGGGATTCAACAAAAATACAGTTTATGGCTCCTGGTATTGGATCAAAACCACCACAGGCACTGTAAACAGAAGCAATCACTTATAATCTCACTATGCTCATTTAGATGTGGTAAAAAAATATATTCTTTAACCAATTTGATGCCAATTTCACTCAATCATGTCCAAGCCAGCTTGTCTTTCCATACCTAGCCTACCTAGCCTTCAGGCATCTTGGCTCATTTTTTTTTTCCTTCCCACTTTGTTGTCCCAAACACCATTTTCTCTTACCACTCCTGAATTTCCATTCATGCTGGTTTGGGGCTTCGCTTTTTTGGGAATAAGACCTTCTTTGACCTTTTGCCACAAACCTCCTGCCTTGTTCTTGACTATTGTGCTTTCTTTTCAGCACAGACATTGCCATTCTTTCCCTACCCAGAGGCATGACACCATCACCTAACAAGGGTCATACTGCATGAGAGACATGCACATTCTCCTGACTCTAACCACCACCTTTCAAAATGGACCAGGACACAAGCAGTGGGGTTTTACAGGGCTCTAGAATGTTCAACATCCCTCACTGGCAATACAGCAGTATGGCTGTATTTCAACTTTTCTACACAAAAAGCCACACATGTAGATCCATGGAGTTGGAGCAATGCAGAAGCAGGGCTCTTAGAAAGGTCTCAAATAAATATCATTAGTAAACTATTACTGAAAGATTCCCAACATTTTGTGTTTGGAATGAGGAGTCATATGAGGATGCAAAAGTAGTTCTGGAATGCATCAGAAGTAAATCAATAAAGTGTCCGAGATTCCTGTTTATAAAATCTAATTCTAATTCTCTAAGGAGAAAAGTTGCAGTGCAGAGAAAGATGGATTCGCAGACAATTAGCAGATATTTTTGAGAGGAAGGACAATTGGAGGATTCAGATCCCTATAAAAATTCACTTATTTCATCATTTCAGGAACAATAGGTTCAATGGACTGCCCTCTCCTTTACATCCATCATGGTAATGCCAACCAAGAACCTCAGGAAAACCAGATCTCACTTTTTAAATCACACAGGTGGCTGTTGTCTCTCCAGAAACAGTCTGCTCCAACTCTGCAATCAGCAGGGTGATGGCAGTCAAGCACGACCAGCTTCAAACTCAGAAATACAGATCTCTTTCCATACCTGTTAATATATTTCCCTTGTCTATCTGCTACAACAAATAAGGGTTAAGGTCAGTGTGGATTGTCACAAATATTGTCTTTTCCTACCAGATTTTCTTCCTGCTCTGATGGTTTTCTTTACATATTGCAGCGTAGCACGTCTCTTCCTTTCCATCTAGACTGACTCCCATATCCACCAAATTCCCTGCCCTGTGCAATGTCCATGGAGCATTGGACCATCATGCTTTCTTGGGTCATATATAGGCCATACAGAAACTTGAAACTTTTTTGTCAACACTTCAACTGCAAACATGAATGACGTTGCTTATATTTGTGTGACATGTAAATGCAGTGCAGGAAATAAAGGGTGTCACTCTGGAAGTGTAGTGGCCTGGCATAAGGCAGTCTATAAGACTGTTTTTGTTTTGAAGTCCCAGTCTCAAGGCTATCTTCCTTCTGCTTTTCTTCCTCCACTTGGGTTGACTCCACAGTGCAGAAAGCTGTTATTGTAATAATTTATCAAACCACAGCACACAGAATGTTTTAGACCCATTTTAGATGCACAGCGATTTTTTATGTTAAGAAAAACAGCTCAGTGGCTTTTGCACTAGAGGAAATGCAAAATTACAGGATTGTGTTAACTCTAAAAGGATTTATGGGCATGGACAAAGAAATTCAATAAGCCTGATTTCTTCTGCCTTGGAGAGAGTTTCTGCTGTGAAAGAAACTGAGAGACAAAAGCAGAACAAAGTAAATTTTGCACAGGATGATGAAATGTTCAACAAAGTGAGAAGCAAAGGTGAAATGAGTTGCCCATAAGTGCAAGTATACAACAAAGCTGGAAAAGGACTGTAGCTTTAGTGATCCTTTTTTTGTACCAGCTTCCTCCTGAAAGCAATCAGATGACACCCTAGTAAGGAGTTAAGATTCAGAGTGGTATTATGCATCATGAAAGTCTTTCTCTTTGTCTTATTTATCTTACCTGTCCTCTTCTGCTGGGGGACTGTGATCATGGGTTTAGTACTGAATGAGAACTGACTCAAACTACTCGTAGTTCGACAGTAGATGAAAGTAGCAATATTTCAACTTGATTCACTTTCCTCAGGGTACTTTGTGTTTTCCTCTTGCCTTCCCTGTTCCCCACCACTTCATATGATGAGACCTCCATTTAATAACACTGTGTATTTAAATCACTTTCTGAACTTTTAAAGGTTTTTCTGTCCTCCTTTTTGTTTGTGTTTTTTTTTGGTTTTGTTTTGGTGTTTTGGTGTTTCACTTCTTTTTGGTTGGTTGCTTTTTTGCTTTTTTTTTTTNGGTTGGTTTTTTTTTTTTTTTTTTTTTTTTTTTTTTTTGTTTGGGTTGTTTTACTCTGACACTATTGTTTTTCATGCTGTAAATTCAGTTTGGGAAACTGTGTAAGAGGTAGATTTTCTCCTATGTTCACACTGCTTGTAGGGACCTAGGTGGAATGTGATCTATGGGTTAGGTGTACTCTATAGTGAACCGCTAGAAACAGGAAACCAAAAAGAAATAGATGAGATGCTCGATCTTCCCTTGAATTTAGTGTGGTAGCTTACAACAGCTTAAGTGGGATCTAAAAATAACAGCCAATCGGTATGTAATATTTCAAATTATTTTACCAAAGTATACATGACTCCATAAAAAGGCAAGAGAACATTCTAATTATGTAGGATTTAAGAGTACTGATTTCCTACTATAGGTGTATTTATGCAAATTTTTTTTACTGCAAAAATGGAACATGAAATTATCTGCACAACTGGAGACTGAAGGAAGAAAAGGGAGAGGAAAGGTTTAGTTTTTCAGCTGCAATAGAAAAACTTTGAGATTGGCATTTAGATCTAATTAAATATGCTTGAAGGAAAGAGAAAAAAAAGTCAGAAAAACCTCTGTCACATTGTCTGTGGAATTAAGCATGTACTGTTTTTATTTATGATAAAACGTTTTTCTCCCTCTGCAATTCCATGTAAATGCAGCCTCAAGCATTAGTATTACAGATCTCTCACGATTTCCAGCATTAGTAATAAAAAGTGTCAGCTTTATTAATCAAACATGTTCATCCACCCAAACATTTTTAATTCTTGATATAATCTCATAGTGCAAATGTTTAAGCACCTGGAAACATTTCCATGGAATATTGACTTAATGATAAGTGTCAAGAAGATATCTAGTCCTCTACTTCTTTTTTCTTTAACTATGTAATCCAACAATGTAAATCATAAACAGGCCTGCCCCATATTTATAAGACTACACTGCACCCTCCTGCCCATCCATTTAAGTAGCTAAATTCTAAGCAGCTTTGGTCAGTTAAGAACTCTGGTTAATTACTTCTTGTTTTGAGCAGATGACCAACAGAAGGAATTATGTTTACAAAGGATTTTAGTTCATAAAGAAACTAGGAAAGGTTTGAAATAATACTGAATTGTGGAGATAGACTTATTTTGAAATAAATTATTTTGAGAAAGAGGGCTAGTTAATTTTAAAGTGTTCTTGTTCCACCTGTGTGAGGCCATCATGAAAGTTAAGGCATGCAAGGAAGAACTTGCATCTGAGAGTTAATAAATCCAGACCAACAGCTTTCTACGAAAAATACATTGTCACATTCTGTGTTTGAAGAGTTTGTAGGCCCAGTCCAGGCTCTCTCTGGTCAGGAGATCACACTGAAGGAGAAAAGGAAAAATGCCCTGTAAGTTCACAAGGAAAGAAATCCTCTCTTCCAGTTCATGTTTTTCTCCAGATTTAATTAACCTAAAAGCACGCTTCATTTGATGATTTTGCCTCATTGTTGTTCATTGTTCATTAGTAAAGTAATTGAACAATCTTAAAAGTTTCTAGGAGAACACAGACCTAGGAAGTGATGAAAAACTGGAAGCTCAGGTCAGGCGCCTGGGACTTTTTGGATGAGGACATTGATACCCAGGGAGTGGCAAGCAGCTCACAAGAGGAGGAAAATGGAAAATGGAGAAGGAGTTTGTGTAAAGCTTCTGTCATAGGAAATGAAGCTGTGCAGTGTAGGAAAGCCTGGGACACAGGTGAGAAGGAAGATGGCAGGAATGAGTGGGTTGGGAATGGGATGGGAGGTTGGTGAATGAGTGCTGGAGCTATTTGCACAAACCAGCTAGAAAGTTGGAGCTGTGAATGAGGAAAGGCTTTGGACAGAGGCAGAATATATTAAACTTGGTGAAAAGACTGCGTTGCTGTTTCAGAGCCTGGAAGGGAGTCCAAGGCTCTCAGATCTCACCAATACTCCACTGTCAACAAAGGGTTCATGAATACATGGCAAAATGTCTGTTTTATCCATTCCTGGAATTATATGCTAAATGATCATAGACAGTAACAGTCACTGAGCTAAGGTATCAGTAGGGCTGCAGCATGATCTACAAATAAAGTAGGGAGAGAAAATGTTCAGGGAAACCTTTTGTTCAATCAGGAAGTGGAGAGATTGAATAGAGGCCATTGAATCTAGCAAAACATTGGATGAAAATCAAGAAACTAAATGAACAAACAACCTCCTAAATGCAACAACCACAAAGCTTTGACCATTCTGTCCTTTGTCATTCATTGCTATCTGGAAGGAACTGCTGAAAATGTAATATTCCCTATTGGCAGGGCATCAAGCTTTGTGAGACTTGATAGGTTCCTGCAGGGAAAATCATGGCAATCTGCTTTAAAAACATACTGCTCTGTACTGAAAGACCAGTGTAGAACACAGGGAACAAAAAGAAGGTTTTAACTCTTAACATTGTAGTCTGCTGGTTTTAACATGACCCTGTGGTAAGAATTACCCTTTAAAATCACAGCAAAAATCTGATAAGAGAAATGGCACTTTTCTTCAAGAAAAGTCTTTCCAGGGAAAAGGCATATATAGACAACAACTGAAAAACACCATGTCAGGTTTAGTTTTAGATTTAGATTTACAGCTGTTCTTGCTTATAGCTACCCAAGTCTTTTATTGCATTAGAAATATCGCAGATAGATTAGAAGGTGGGTAGATTAGAAGCTCCAGATCCTGGACTGCCTTACTGTCTGTAGTAAGGAATAATACCGGTTTTCTTGGTCTCTGACTCATCCTCTGTTTATCCTAAAAATCTGAGTTGTTATGGCGTTATGTAGAATCCATTCAAAGATAGAGAAGACATATAATCATGAAGTAAGATTATTAGTTATTGTTGAAATTCATTACTTTGAAGGTTGAGAGGAAAGGAGGACAAGGAACAATATATATATATATATATATATATACCAAGCTTAATCAAATCATAATTTTACAATCCTGAGCTGCTAACTTCACATATTGCTTCAGTCCTAACAGTTATCTTTTAAGCTTATATATTTTCACATCTATGGAACTGAATCAGAAATGGTTTTATAATATTGTCTACTACATTAAATTTTCAGGCCTTGATTAAAACCATTTAAAATTAGTAATTCATGGATAGTATCATAAAAGATATCACAAGAATAAGAATATATTTTTGAGTGCCCGTGGGAACTAATTATGTTTGCCATTTCTGATGGAGACATATATGTTTTCTTGCAAGAGTATAGATCACCCTGGCTGGTATTTAAATGACAACATTATTCAGTGGTCCCATTGGCTTCATCAAAAAGCTGTGTTTAATGATTCTATTAAAGAACAAATTGCATTTTCTAACATTAAATTCAATGTACAGAAAATTTTGGAAGTGATAATTTCCAAAGCAATTCATAAGCTAAGAGGGACCATGATAGAGGTAAAAAAAAAGTGTGATAGGTTGAGTTGAAGTAAAATTGCATCTCTCTCTTTGCTCAAATTAGGTAAATAATCATAATAAGGAAATAATGAAACAGAATGAAGACTGCCTGAGGATAGATAGCTCCAACTGAAATAAAACAGGTAGAAGGTTGATTCAAGGAGAAAATCAAGAAGTGGTTAGAGGTTTCATAATTTAACTGTTTTGGGGATATTTTCAGAATAAGAAGGGATTTAGTTTGTTTTTTTTTCTTTACTGTGGTTATTTAAATGCACTTTTTCCAAAACAGCCAAAGCAATTTATGTCAAACTTGCAAAAAATAACAATTTAAATTTAATCAGATTAAAAATCTATAACCAGGGGAATAAATTTCTTCTGTTTTTTAAGGTAATATTTTTGAAATTTCTTCAAGATCTCTCCAAGGCAGTAGTATTATTGGACAAAATTCAGTTCTCTCACTAAGCACCCATGCATTCCTAAAACCTCTGGGAAATACTGACCAAATGCAGCAACATGTAAAAAAATAATAAAAATTCTGGGCAGTGCTCATAGGTGAACTGCCGTTTTCAGTTTGGTATGTACCAATGTAATGGTCCTTGTCCTAAGAAGACACTTAAATATTAGTGGAAAAGCAACCTACTTGCATCACAAGTGCTCTTTCAGGCTTTTGCAGGCACTTCAGTTTCAGCAGTCTCTCCTATTCATTTTCTGACAGTTTAAAGAGGTTACACATGCCGTTAGCAACTCATTAACATTTTATTTATGGACAAAGACACAAAGTTTGGCATAACTGATCAGCAGTGCCATAGAAACCTAATTTCAGAGGCTAAACCAGGTAGGGGCATCACATATTAGCCTTTTACCCAAGTAGAGTTAAAAATAAAAAAACAAGGAAAGGAGAAAAAGGGATAGTCCCAAAGGTTGGGTCCTGCTCCAGGTTTTTTTTCTCAAAACACTATTTATTGGAGCAAATTTACACAGTAACTTTACTCCTTGTTGACAGGTACTACTTGAGCATCTATTTACACAATCTCTACCCTGGGCTAATCTAATGCCCTTCTTAAATATTTTATATGTTGCAAAGCACTGAAATGACAAGAGCAAGTGTTCAGTAGGAAGGTGCTGTCAACACAGATTCAGCCATAATACTTGGTTACTGCAGCCTTCAAAGAGTGAAACTTAAGACTTCTCTTCCTCCTTGAGCTGACTTTTCCTCTCAGGTTGATGCATACTAAGCATCATGAATATTAATTGCCTTGCTGAAAACTGTGCACAACTTGAACAAATAATGTGCTTCATTCTCCAGTCTGGCAGTTTCTAAAATAGTACTTTTATTGGGGAGGGTCGTGGTTTAGGAGAGGCACTCCCTAATTTAGTGCCCTCCTCTCACCCCACTCACTCTCCTCCCCCCTCTGGTGGGAGATACAAAAGGCAGAGATTACAGGTTAGGATAAAAACAATTTACTGGAAACAGCAATGAGATAAGAAAAAAAGAGCAGTAACAGCAGCAATGTTAATAACAAAAGTCTGCAAAAGAAGGTGATTTACATGCAAAATTCTCACCAAATCCAACATGACACGATGCAAGTACAGATGGTGCCACCCTACCACTCCCTCCACCACATTTTTCCCAACTGGAAAGGAACATCTGTCTCCTCAGAAACAAGAAAAAGAGTGCGAGCAAGAGAGAGAAAAAGAGAGAGAGATAGAGAGAAAAAGAGAGAGAGAGCAGTCCTATCGTGTTCCATGCTGTTTGGTCCCTTCCTTGCCCTGCCCTCCCCTGCCCCTGGCAACTACCTAAGTTGGTATGGGATAACCTCCTAGACACATCCATAGCTGTGACACCTCATCTACTGCAAAAATGAATTATGTCCTGGCCAAAAGCAGGACAGGGAGATGTATGAAAAACTTGTTTATGCTTCTTTCTCAAAGTAGACTGTTGCTCAGGTAGCTCTTAGGGCAAAGTAGGCCTTAAATGTGATGGCTGTTGTGTGTGTGGTCAGGTTTCAAAGGTGTGTATGGTATTTAAATGGGACCTTAACCTTTAATTTCCTGAGTTTACTTCTCACAGGTTTGAATCATATCTCCCCAGCAAGTTACTTCTATCCTGTTACCATTTTGTGCATATGGTATTTTTTCCCCATATTGCATTCAGATTCATCTGTGGAAGCAGAGCCCAGGGCAGAGACTGCTGGCTGTGAAAAAAAAAATAAATCAGAGGCTTAAATTAAGACTGCAAATGAAATTTTTTGGCTGCCCCTCAGGTACTGCATCATTTCATTTTTGCAAAATGAAAAAAAAAAACCCTCCAAAAATTGAAACATTCCTACACTCTTCTTCAGAAGATGTAATTTGAGTGAAATATGGAAAGAAAGTTCTGTACTCTTTTAATTGGATTACCAGTACTGACAAATTCTGTTTACATATTTAAAACTAATGTTTGTAGGAGAAAACTCTCAAAAGTGCGTATTGGTCAGCCTGTGGAGTATACAGAGTCATGGGGGCCTTGCATGCTGCAGATGCACAGTAGCAGTGGTCCCAAAGTGCTCCCACTAAGGCTGGAAATCTATCAGCTTTAACAAGGCCTTCCTATAGCTGCAATGTGGGCTGGTGCCAGAGCATGCTGTGCTTAAAGCCTCCCTCGTGCTCATCCAATTACTGGTAAATACATGGCATAAGTGACTTAGGAATCTCTACCCCATTGATTCACAATAGAAGTGCTTTTGAAAGTGCTACCACTGATATTTAAGCTGCCATCAGCAGAAAATGTCCACTGGGCTGGAGTTCACCTCCAGTTGTTTAATGAAGGCAGGGCATGGTTACAAGTCCCAAGCCTCCAAGGCACAGCAAGAAAGGCTGTTCATGCTGAAAACAAGCAATACAACCAGAGATACACAGCAATTATGAACTGCCAGCCTCCAGCCTTCCCATAGCCATTCCACCAGTGTAGCTCTTCCAATTTTTAACTCAGTCCTTTCACATGGATGAACTAGACTTGACTCTTTCAAGCAAATGTGAATGAAAATGTGATTTCACAGACTCCCCGAGGCGAGGAGCTCTTGTGCAGGCATGTTCTGCAGTGGAGCAGGGGATCTTGGCACACAGGGGGGATTTCCTGAGCCAGGAAAACCCCAGGGGATCCCTGAGACTAGGGAAAGGCATCCCTGACCGTGGAGTGGGAACTGGAAGATCTTTAAGGTCCCTTCCAATCCAAACCATTCTGTGATTTGGGAAACAAGTATCTTTAAATCATATGCTCCGTTCTTTGCTTCTGATTGCTGACCAGAGTCACCTCACCCTTTAAGCACCACAGTAGCAGACATTAAACAGTTTAAAAAAATCAATCCTGCATTTAGCTATTCCCAAATTGTTCTCCTCTTACAAATGGTTGAAAGTTTCCAAATTTTCAGACTTTCTAGTGTTACAGTCAGAATATATCTCATGTTCTCTTTTAATGTGCACATATCTGACATAGCCTCCCTTTCAACCAGGCCCATGTGAATAAGCATTCAGTGGTGACTCACTCATTGAAGTATATCCGGCCACTGCACTCCCTCCCAAAATGCATATATTTTTAAGTAATTACCTGAATATCTGTACTTGAGGAAAACTGGAACCTATGAAGTAAGAATCAAAGACATGACCATATGCTTTTCAAAAACTTATCATAGTTGAAAAAAAAATCCATAGTTTGGTCTGGCTTAATCACACAGAATGCCTTTTGGTTTTGTTTGCCAAACTATTAACTTTGGGCATCAATGGATATTGATATCATCCCTCACTATAATTGGTCTATTCTACAAATAACTATGGATTATGAATGAAACATCACCTTCATGTCACTGAAGCATTTACCTTGCTCATCCCTTTCTTTTGAATTTTTCAGGAGCCCTTTCTCCTCTCTGCAGTTCTTTGTGGTCACTCATCCTTTTTCAGGTCATACAGAGATGATGTAAAAAGATGTGGGTTCTTGCCCTAGAGTGAAGAGAACTGTTTAAAGCACTGAATTGTACTCAGGGAAAAGGGCTCTATTTCTTCATTTGCAACAGGGAGAGCATTGGTAGTTTTTCTGATATTCTGTAATTTGACAGGACCCCCATAAAAATCAGTGCACGTTATTGTTCTGCAATTTAAATATTTCACACTGCAGAATATTGGATAAAGAGAATTAATTAATAAGTACAAGCAATCCCCTGGAGACAGCAATGGGAGGGATGTCAAGAGACTTGGGCTATATCTATGATTTTATGTGTTTAACAATTTAAAGCTAACATTATTGGCAGGTTAAAGCCAAGTTTATTTCCAGTTGAACTGAAATAAGAGAAAACTTCTGATGAAAGCAAGTGAAAGTTTGAGCACAGAGTTCAGAAATTAAAAATATTACTCATAGAGATGAACAGATGAGAAGTGGTTTGATTTGGATGAGATTTAGACTGGCTTTTTCATTCCTCACAAAGTAACTCAGAAGTACCAGGCAGACCAAACCAACTAGACAATCCAGGAAGACAGTACAATAAAGAAAAAGGGCTAGTAGAAACAGGAAAAAGGGGAGCATTTTTTTTAATCGCAAAATTAATTTATTAATAACAGATTGGAACAAAGGCATTAAGGATGTGAAGGAAAAAAAAACCCATTACATTATACTAGAGGTATTATACCAGAGGTGTAAACTGAGGAAATGAATAAAGATAGTACTCATGATCTGATCATGAACATATATTTGAAAAGGTGATATCAATGAAATTTGAAGAGACAAAACAGTCATTGCTTGAAATGCAAGAAAGAATTATAATAATTCAGTTAGAAGGGCTTGAGTAGGCAAAAAAAGGAGTTAAAATAGCAATCAGTCAGAAGTAGCATTACCTTCCTCCAGCTGTCAAATATCTTGAAAGTGAATAAGTGACTGCATATGGGTCAATATTTTACTTTATTCTACCAGATAAGACAGCACACAGAATGCAAGCTTGCATCTGTTACAGACTGCCAAATACCTTTGTAGGAAAACAAAACTTATCTATCTATAATGTGAAGTGGGAAATAGCTTTGCCAGATGGCTTTAATCTGAAAGACTACACTAGAAAGCTCCTTCTGTAAATACTAGTATTCCTTGGAATTTCTCAGCGTTTGCTTTTACAATGTCTTGACTAAAATAGCAGTCTCCAGCATACAGGAATTTGATGTGAGATAGAAAGTTAGAATATAAAAGATAAACCAACTGTCACAGTTTTTCTGAATGCAAGTAATAAATTACTGGTTGTGGAAAACAGAGAATGCAATGTAACAAGGATATGAAAGTCCTTGAATGCATCCAGAGAAGGGTGAGAAAGCTGGTGACAGGGCTGGAAGGAGGAACAGCTGAGGACTTTGAGTTTGTCTAGTTTGGAGAAAAGGAGACAAAGGTGATTTCATTGCCCTCTGCAATCCTGAGGAGAGAAAGTGGAGATGGATGCGCCAAGCTCTTCTTCTGGGTGTTTAGTGATAGGACATATGGGAATGGTTCAAAGCTGTGCCAGGGGAGGTTCAGGTTGGACATTAGCAAGCATTTCTTTAGTGAGAGAGTGATAAAACACTGGAACAGGCTTCCTAGAGAGGTGGTCGGTGCCCCAAGCCTGTCAGTGTTTAGCAATCATTTAGACAATACCCTTAATAAAAGGCTTTAACTTTTGATCAGCCCCGAAGTGGTCCAGGACTTGGATTAGAGGATTGTTGTAGGTCCCTTCCAAATAAAACTATTCTATTCTATTCTATTCTATTCTATTCTATTCTATTCTATTCTATTCTATTCTATTCTATTCTATTCTATTCTATTCTATTCTATTCCATTCCATTCCATTCCATTCCATTCCATTCCATTCCATTCCATTCTGTAATGTTACCAGTCACTTGCCCAGCATAGCCTCTTCATTAATTCTTTCTCTCCTTGACATATGCTATGATAACTTTATAGAAATAAAGAGCTAATGAAGGCTTGAAGACTTCAGGGGAAATAAAATGCTTTGTTTCCCCCTTCCCATCAGTTTCAAAAATCTAAATAAAATTAGCAAAGTAATTACTCTTTTTTCATCTTGGCATTGGTCTTAAGCAAAATTATGGAGCAGCTGATCCTGGAATAGATTCATACAAATGTAGGGGGTAATATAATTAATACCAATAAAAATTAATTCATAGAAAATATCTCCTGTCAAACTAGCTTAATGTCATCTTCTGAGCTTGTACATTTCTGGTGGTATAATGTACATTTGTAAGACATCTCACATGATGCAGTATGACATTTTCATTAAGAAGTGCAATGATAAGAAAATCAGTGTCACGTATCAAATTACTAAATTTTGACTACTTGGAAAGCTTCATGATGTAACTGAAAAAAACATTATTCATCAGAACTTTTTGTTGAGATACTACATCTTTTGGCTTGATGCTACTTAATACTTTTTTTAATGATGGAGAAGCAATAATAACATTGAGACTTGTTAAGTTTATAAGTGACACAAAGGTGGAGGGAGTTGTCACTAGCAGCTACAAGTCAGATAACAACCCTGTAGCCTGGATGAAAGTGACATTTCTGTCCTTTGGAACATGTATCCAAGTTTGAAGTGTGTGTTTAGGATTGAAGCCTAATGATTTTGCTTTTCCAGAATTGGACACTTGACATTCTGGGTGCTGCAGGTCTAAAGACTGCGTGATAGTTGTTGTCAATTAATGGTTATTTCGAAATATACTCCTTGTTTGAAGGTATGGCTAAAATACTGAGCATAGGTTTTGCATATGTATTCAGAGAAAGATTATTCCCTAGAATAAGGACGTTTATGCTATCTGTATATGTTATAATTATGCAGCTGCTATTAAATTAAGAGCTAATTCTGATGGCTGCACTTCAGGAATTATTTTGAAAAGCTGTGGAATGCATGAAAGAGAGATAAGATTTATCAGAGACTGGAAATAATTCCTCATGTTAAGAGACTGTAAGTGTTTATCTGGAAGGATAAAGGGTGGTAGATTACCATCTCTAAATATCTGCATGAGAAAAAGAAAACTGGTTAAACAGGGTTCATCAGTCTAGCAAAGATGTCAAGGTCTCAAGGTCTGAGTTGATGCTAGAGGACTGCAGACTAAGAAAAGACCACCTGTTTTCCCCAGTGAGAATAACTAGGCGTTGAAAGAACTCCAAGGCTTGTAGTGCAACTCTCTTGCTGGAATTTCTTAAAATAAAGATAGGATGCCTTTATAAAAGATGTTCTACTTTATCAACAACTTTTGGGTTTGCAGCTGTGGTTACTTCAGAAATCTCACACCATTGAGAAAATGCAACCAAATAATCACCATAGTCTCTCTCAGAACGCAGCATGACCAACAGAGAAGGGCTTCCAGCAATGAGATACTATTTAAAGCTTTCAAAAGATTATAAGGGAAGCTAATCTGCAGGAGCATATGTTTAGGACAGTTGTGGTGGACTAGATGTCAGTATGGATAGAAAGAAACAGGCTACTCCATTACATGATTATATAAAAGAAGTCGTAGTAATATAACATAGTCACAATTATTGTAGATAGGGCCAAACTCATGAACACTTTACTTAAACAAAAAGAATATCAGGTCAAGCAAAATAGTTTTTGTTTGGGATTTATCTTTATTTCATGTGTAAGAATAAATTCTGAGGAAGAAAAAGAAAGCATTTTATTTGAAAATGTTAACATGGGATTTTTTGATAGCTGATTGAAAATTATTTCAATTGGTTTGGGAATTACAAGCTCACCAAATCCAGTCCTGTGGGACTTCATAACAAACTGCGGTACAAATGGGCCTCCTCTCACAGCTCTAGAATTTAAATTCTAGAAATAAATGAGAAGTGATCAGCGTTACGGGGTGTCATTAAACTGGGGGTTCTCTATGCTTTTTTAAGAGCAAAATGCATGCAAGAGTCATTAATGTGGTGTATCCTCAGATGTCCAACAGTATTTGATGCTCTGTTGAGCATGAAAAAATACACTGTTCAAAAAGCATTGCACAGCTCATCAATAAACCCTCTCAGGAAAAGTTTCGTACATAAAAGGCATTCATTTTCACTCTGATCCTTCATCCACTTTCACTGACATTGGCAGCTATGGTAATTTATTACTGTTTTTACTTCATCTGTTATTGTTCTCTTCTATTCTTCAAACACAAAAGAAAACCCATATATGGAAAATAGCAAGACTTCCAAGAAATTGTGAGCAATGGATCATGCCATGCTGCACCATATCTGTACATTGATTTTCTCTCAGATTGATACATGAATGCAAATGGAGATTATGTGTGTAACTTTTCTACCGATAAGGCAGAAATTGAACTGGACTAGTAATCATGGATCAGATTCAGCTTATGGTATTATGCATTTTTATTCCTATTATTTGGCGTAATGAAACTGCTTTTTTTGGAGGATTTTACAATATTGCTTGTACCTTACAACAGCAAAATTAAAACTCCATTGTTTTCAGTGGTTCCATATTTCAAATATATGAAATGGTACTTCATGTTGCAAAATGAAAACATCATTACGTCCAAAGATAATAGGTCTGAGCAACCTGAGAGCAGTTCTGGTGCTCATAATACCTCATAGATGAATAACAGGGTACAGCTTCACATGGCTTAGTAAGAGGAGAGTTTTATATACAGTAGTATGACTGAGAAGAACAGGTGTATTTGGCAGGACAGCTTGCATAATATATAAGCACACAAGTATACAAATAAACAAAACATAATCTTGATCATGCCACCAAGCACTAAAATAGTAGTAGTTGTTTTCAAACCTTGTATTCTTCAAATTAATTCTGGAGGTCAATTGTATTCATGGGCCTTGATTAATTTCCTGAACACATGCAAAGTACTCCAGACATTTAACAAAAATTATGGGATACAGACAGTGAAATTCTTGCAGCTGAATCAAAAGTAACTGTCTTTGAAACTGTCAGTGCAGCATATAAATAATTGGTCAGGGCACAAGAAATATTGATTAGTTTCAAATTACTCTGGGACACAACAAATCTAAGTCTTAAGAAACTGGGTCTTACACTCATTTCATTTCAGTTCTTCATGAGAAGTTCCAGTATACAACATATGCCAATATCATATGCCAATGATTCTGAGGGGAAAAAAAGATCAATACAAAGGAGTTAGAGCTTTGAACAAATTGTTATTTTCCAGATTCAATAATAAATGCCAAAATCAGAGGATAAAATAACTTTTTGTGCTGGAAACAGACACATTGACTTTTAAAAGCAGACAATAGTTCCTTTAACAAAACTGTCATTTTGCAAAAATATTTTGAAAATGCTGCTTGCATCAAAGAAAATGAAAGTTCAGCACCCAAGAAAGAACAAATTGAATAAATGCAAATTATTTTATGGTGAAGAAAAAAATTGATAGCCTCAAGTAAAAAGACGTTTCTCAATATTATATTCTTGATATTACACAAGGAAACAAACACAACTTAATATCTTGTGTTTCTGCCAAGTTAAGAAGACGTTTTGGTCTGACCTGACTTTAAACAATCTTTTGCCTTGAGACAACCTAGGATATGGTTTTTGGTTTTGTTATCGTTTGAGATAACATCAGGAGGAAACCTCCTCCACACAGAAGGCAGCTCTCACCAGCCCTTCCTCCACTCTAATCCGGAAAGAAATTTCCCTGAAGAAAGTGA
>VZRZ01001149.1:352637-369798 GCA_013398175.1 Climacteris rufus
AAACAGAGGAAAAAAATAAACCTCTCTTTCTGTCTGCCATGCCGACCTTGTCCACCGCAGCTGGGAAGAAGGGCCGATCCTGGGGGAGTCACCTGATTTATATACAGTCTGTTGGCATAAGCATGTACTGAAAGCTCCACTGATGATAGGAATACAGCATAGTGGGGAAATGATACGGTCACCCCAAGACAGGTTTTCACATTCTGATCTGTCAATGTTTGATTTTTAGTACGCATGCTTGTGCATATGTCTATACTTATAATGGAACATGATTTCTACAGGCACAAACAGTGCTCTTTGGGTTACTTTGTGATTTGGGCGCTTTTTTCCGCTGTGTACTGATACAGTAATTTGTCTATGATAATGGGAAGCTTTAGCAATTATTTGGGACTCCTGGTGTGAATGTATTTCGGGAAAATTTGCTTTTCAAGCGTAAGAGTTGAAAGGCAAATCTGGGCTACACTGCTCTTGTACCTGCACACACACAGAGACAGACACCTCCTGATAACACCAAAAGCAATTATGAACTCAAACACAGAGATCTCTGGGACACTGAAAGCTTTTTTGATTTATTCCTTAAGATCCTTGCCAGTGACTAGACACCTAGTCACAAAGCTACTATGGCAATACATGTAAAAATGACACCTCTGAAGACCTGCATGCATTTTTTGTGAGGTTAAACATACAGCTTAAGAAGAAATGTATGCAGCAAGTGTCTGTTTCCATTCCAAGAACACTTACTTGAGACAGGGTGTAAACATTTTCTCTACTGTACACGTGCTCCCATCCAAGCACAATATCCAGGTATCGCTGTGAAATACTTGAAGGCCAAAGCAGCATAGGAGAATCTAAGACCAGACCTTAAGTGACAGCATGACCCCAGCCATTTTGTTCTTCCTTTTGGCTTGGAAGCATTTGTTCTAGACTGCTCTGGAGCAAAAACATTTCCTGGAAATGAAAACTATTGTTGTATGCTGATTGAGACATTTTGGAGGAGTCAGAATAAGCCTGCAATTCACTCAGCATTTGTTCATTATTTATAATGATGCTGAAGAAGATGATGGCATTTTTAATGATACTTTCATGACTCTCATTCATTCTATATTTGTTTTCAAAAGAACTGCAAAATCCTGTTTGCATTCTTCTCTTTATTTTTTGTCTTAATAATACCTATTTTTGGAGTCATAACCATCTGTGAGTACATTAAGCTATTTCTGCTACCATTTTATTGAGTTTTTGGATCTTCCAAAGTTCAAACTACCTCCAGAACTGGCTAAAGACAAAGTCATGTTAGGATGGGATACCAGCTCTGAAGACCAGCTGATGAAGTATTAATAGAAGGTAGTCTACTTTTAGTAACCACAATCCATCTTTTTTTATCTTTATAATTCTAGTAAGAAGATAGCTTCACCCCCCACTAGGCATATCTCTGAGGCATTGGGATGATGGCCTGGGGTGTGAAAAGCCTAGTTCACATGACTCTTCTGTCTGATTTTGAATCATAGGATCATGGAATCACAGAATGGTTTGTTGGAAGGGACCTTAAAGACCATCCAGTTCCAGCCCCCTAGCCATGGGCAGGGACAACTTTTACTAGATGAGGTTGCTCAGAGACCCATCCAACTTTGCCTTGAACCCTCTCAGGGGTGGGGCATCCACAAACCTGTTCCTGTGCCTCACCACCTTCACAGTAAACACATTTTTCTTAATGTCTAATCTAAGCCTGCTCTCTTTCAGTTTGAATCCATTCCCCCTTGTCCTCTCACTACATGGGCTTGTAAAAAGTCTCTATTTCTCTTGTAGGATCCCTTCAGGTACTGGAAGGTCACAATTAGGTCTAGCACAAGCCTTCTCTTTTCCAAGCTGAACATTTTAATAGAGCCTGTGTTTCTGCCTGACTTTGAACTGAGATATACTTTTCAGCCAGTACACATTCTGGACCCTGAAACCATCTCCTGAACCTGAAACTTGCACATCCCCAGCACTGCCACAATAGCATGCATCACTTCCAAACCTCTCTACTGAACATTTTGCAAAAATTTCTGTATATACTGACTTCAACAAAAATCTGTTTTTTCAGTGGTTTTATTACGTAACTGTCTGACCATTGTGTTCAACAGGAGTGGTCTCCTGCTTAAACTAAATGTTTTCAAATCTTACAGTTCTACTCTCGTATGAGAGAGGAGAATTGTAAAATAGGGCATTAATGATGTAAGAAAATTGCTCTGGAGGACTGATCAGTGGCCAAACAGGTAGAAGATTTTCAGCTAACTAGTTCAGAAAATAAAAAGTGGAGCTTTGGGAAGCAAAGATCAGAACACAGGTTAAGGGTGACATGAATAGCAAATGGCAAGATTAAATATGGTCTTCTCTTGGCTTCCAAAAAAAAAAAAAAGTCACCAAAGATTGGAAACTTAGTTTGCTTGCTATTAAATAAATTTGATTTATTCAGATAATGAGGAAGATGCCTCAGTGTACTCTCTGTGGTCTCGTTGATCAACAAAGAAATACTTGTGACACACCATGTGAGTCCTCATTCTAATGACCAGGGCTTTGTTCTGTAATCAAACTCTGGTAACAACATGGATAAACTCTGCCACTCCTCATTATTCTGAAGTTCTAGTGATAGACAATTAGCATGTAACCTTCATTCACGTGCTGAAACTGCTCTGTGTATGAATTGCATCTTCATATTTCAGTTTTTGTAAAGTCATTGTTTAGTTTTTTTCTAAGTTAATTGTTAACCTTAGAGTATAATGGAAGGATGAATGAAAATGTGACATAAGATAGCATAGTATAGTTTGAGTAAATAAATTATTGCAGTACATAGGTTAATTTAATGGGTTAAAAATTTATTTATTTTTAATAAAATAACCAATGGCATTCTGCTCAAACATTTTACCTTCAAGGGAACTCTTCTTTGTGCAACCTAAAATTCTGACAATTCAGGCCAACACACCCTTACTCTTCAAAAGACAAAGAAAATTGGTTACTTTAGCATTGTTCATTAAAATCCACAACGGTTATTACATTGAAAATCATTATTGTTCTAAATAGTGTCTTACTTTCAAACTAGAAACTTAGGCTAGTATAAGTCTTATGGGTCACAGCCAGCAGTTATCTTCGTTTCATGGGAAGCATTGATACACTATTTCGATTATTCCAGATTAATTGCCTAAAGGTGCATGTTTTGCTCCCTTTATATAATACTGACCAGACTGTATTTTGCCTCAAGATAATTTTCATTATTTCAGTGAATTGATGGTCTGATCATTCAGTTAAAAGTTAATTTGCCTTCCTGGGATTATTATTTAAGTCATTAAAAGGTAGAATTCCTCTCTGGGTTTAAAAATGAAGTTTTTTGGTATTAGCTACTCCAGTGGTCCTTTGCTAGGCAACCACTGTGTGATTACTTTCAAACCAAGTGCACTGGTTTAATGACACGCAGTTTGGAAGGAAATTTTTCCCATCCTGCCTGCACTGCAGAACTTTGTCACACGATGAATCCCACCTTCTCTTCTAGCACGGCAGTACAGCAGGTAGAGCTCTGAAGGCTCCCAAAGGAGCAAGAAGGCACTGAGCAGAGCTCTTGAAAGCATTTTCCCTCCTTTGGGTTGCTCATGACTGCAGGATGTGCAGAATGAATTGTTTCCCAGGCCTTTCAGAAGAGAGGAGAGGTTTTTGTACAGATTATTTTGTATGTATAAAAAAATATATGTACCATGGCTACTTTTCTTTAATGTGCACACAAATGCTTTCAGATACACAGAGAATAATTACTTCTGGAAAGAATAATGTGAATAGTATAATAGTCATTATTATTAATAATAATAATAATAATAATGCAATTTGGAGTATTGCAATGAGAAAAGAAGCCATAACAGCACATACATGTTGGCTCTTCTGAATTTAAAGAGAATCCAGGAATCTCAACAGAAGTTGACCTGGCTGAGCACAGAACTGAAGTGGTAATTTAGTTGAACATCTTAATTTACCATATCTATTAAAAAAATCATTCAGTATATGTTGTGCTGAAACATGCTTGCCTCTGAAAGCAGACACAACACTGGTGCTTTCAGTTGGGGCTCTGAATTTCAAGAGTGGTGATTTCCTCCCACAAACACTGTCAGCAGCATTCATTGCCTCCGAGGTACATCCTCTCTAAGCATGGTTTGAGTACTGTAGGAGAACCAGCAAATTCTCCTCTTACTTCCACTTTGCATTATTAATTCCGGTGAAGCAAATTGTTTGTTGTTTTATCTGTCAGTGTGTTCCTATAAACACACAGCAGCACAGAGGGCACAGTACATAAGTCCTTATGCATAGCTGCTGTGTGTACGAATGGGTCTGCCTTCTTCACTGTGAGAAGTTCTGTGGATCTCAGACAAGAAAATAGGTTAGTGGCTAAATAAATCTAGGATGTGATCTTAATTGGGTGCTTGTTATACATCTATGGATCCTTGGATACTTGTGAATTTGCAGCTTGTAAAATTTTGCAAAGTCACAGTTCCTGTATTTAACTGGTGGAAAATGGAAAGTTCTGTTGCAATAAGCATTGGGGAAGGAAGGAAGGAAGGAAGGAAGGAAGGAAGGGGAACAGAGGAACAAGCAGAGAATTGTGCATATCCCTCAATTTTAAGTGTGAAACAAAGGAGGAAAATAACTAAAATACTGTTTAAAAGGTCAAGGTTATGATATTTAAATAAAATAACCTTAGCGTATTCACAGAAGTAGCCTAATTTAGCTCTCTGCCATGGAATCAAGAGGTGTGGTTAACTCCTTGGATGATCCATAAGCGTCTACAGTGTTTTTGTTCACATTTGAGCCGCTGATTGAGCTCTTATTTTTTAATCACAGGAGAGAAATAGAAACGTTTGGGATACACTCACCTTCTCAAATGCACCTCTAAAATGACAAACCATATACTGAGAGTACGAGTTTCTTTTCATTAAGTGTAGGAGAAGGCCACAGTGTTCAGGTCATCCATAGAATTTACCTTCTAGATATCTAAAATGACAGGAAATGAATCCTGCCTGAAAGACTCTAAATCAGTTAGTGGCTAATTGAGATGATGGACTCTCCATGTCATTTAATGTGCCATAATTTTTTCCCACTCTCATGTTTATCAGGCTTATTTTGGTCAAAGACCCCGGAAAGAGGGACTCTTCATTATTTTCCCAGTATCTTAAGGTCCAGTATCTACTCTTAGCCTTGGTTGCTGTGCTGGGTATCAGGACCACGCTACTGAGAGGAGCAGTGACCTCCATGGGCACTGGAATTGTGTGTGTCGGATATCATCATACACAATGAGAGGTCTGCAGATTGCTTGACTTTGTATGATTCTCAGGCATTTTATCCACCGTAAACACACAGTTCCAGGGGAAATGGAAAGTCTTGACACATTTCCTATAGAGTCTTGGATTTCATTTTTTGTTCATCCTTCTACCTTGACAGACAATGAAACATTAATGTTTTTCCCCTGGTTTTCAGTCGGTTCATGTCAGTAGGAGCACTGATTTAGACTGCCCTGACTCTTTACACCTGTTTCTATGAAATTATCTCCGTTGTTGTGGTATAAATCTTTCTCTGGAGCAGGAAGCCAGTTTAACAATAATCCAGCAGAACCTATAGTTACGAACCACATCAATTCCCTGGTGCCGTTCCCTTCACAGAGAAAAATGCGGGGGATTAGTGGAATGAAAATAACCTTTAACCTGCAGAACAACCCACAGAGGTCACTGTGTCATGATGTACTGGAAAACTGCCTACTTGTAGCAGCAGTGAGCTCTCTACACAAGGCTTCTGAAATGATTGTCCAGATTCTTGGGGTCACACACTTTTCACTGGCAGAATACTTGTCAAAATGCACACTTTTGTCTAACAGAGGCCTTATGGAAACACTCACAGGCTTATCAACCTCTTCAAAATATATCTATCTTAAACTGAGGTATTTTACACATAGGAACTTTTCCTTTTGACACATTCCCCAGTTCCCACCATCAGCTTTTTATTTACCTTTAACTTTCTAATTTATGATAATTCATTAATTTTATAGTCCCTTCAGAGATATTTTGGATTAAAGTTATTTTTGCTGAATTAATTTATTTTCTATATAACATTTAGATGTAGTCAAATTATCCACTGTACTAAGTGCACTTGTTTATATGCCCTCTGTTACTAGATGATTAAGCTTTAATTTGCCTCAACTAATAAACCCATAATGTTTCTGCTTGGATGAGTTGTACATACATTCCCTGGGGGATTAATCTTTATGCGCTTCCAATTTCTTCATTCTTCTGATGGTTTGCTGTAACACAGCAGAGTTATTTAGCTATTACACAATGCCTTCTGCAAATATCATAACTCTAGAAAGTTAAGTTTTGTGACAAGAAGCCATATAATTTATTAGGCCAAATCTGACGTAGTCAGACAAAACCCCACAGAAGTTCTCTGGCACATAAGCTCTCCTTTACATCTGAAATGGAAGCAACCTACTGCAAGCAAAGTACAGAAATTGGTCCCAGTTGAGTTTTATTGCTGTTAATGGCTGTGACTGTCTGAGAGAGGATAGTTAACATCTATGGAGCTGACAGAGCTATTAGCAAGGACAGAGGTGATAAGGTCAGTAGCCTCTACTGAAGAGGGAGGGAAGGAGGGACAGATTATTATCCCCTCTGGAGTCACAAGGGTTAGCACAAGAGATAGAGTGAAAAAAATCATATAATTTGAGGTGGACTGACCTTCTTACTGAGTTCTTGATTTTATGATTTTTACTATCCAGCAGAAAAATAAACTTTGTATTCAGACTAACCTGAAAATATCACAAATGGCCACAACTGGTTTTGAAATGGAGAAAGGCTGACAAAAAGAGAGTCTCTCACCAGCACTGAGGTTCTGTGTCTATAAATGACTTCTTATGTAAAGGCATACACGTGTATGCTACACTTGCTATAAAGACCCTTATTTTCAGATTCAAAATAAGATAACAGAAGTCGCAGAAATCAACTCAAATCTTAAATTAAGACACAGCCTGCAGAAGGAAGCATATTCTTGGTTACAGAATTTGGTGAATGACGGTAGCATTCTGTTTGTGGCCATGAAGTCATCCAGAAATACCAAGTCTGGAAATTCAAGATGCCTTTTGAAATTTTGCTCATCCAGAATGATTAGTGAGAGTCTCTGCTTGCCCAAATACATAATTTCCACAGAGACCTAAAACTAAAGGAAATTAGAATGGCAAAGTTGACTTAAATTTTACATGAGCATTACTGTGCAGATGCTGCTGAAAGTCTAAAAAATATTTCATATGCAGTGATTTTATGAAGCTTAAAATATTAGCAGATCAGTGAACAACCGTCTGTATCCCACCACAATGTGAATTTACTTTCTCTGCTGTTATTGCAGGTGATTACGTAGTCATGACTATATACTTCGACTTAAGCAGAAGAATGGGATACTTTACTATACAAACATACATTCCCTGTATATTAACAGTTGTTCTTTCCTGGGTATCCTTTTGGATCAAAAAAGATGCCACACCAGCAAGAACAGCATTAGGTAAGTTATTAAGAATTCCCTTTTCTGCTGTCTTTGTGATGTTCCTACACTACCATTTGGAAATGTCAGCTTCCTTTCAAAGAGACCACTGGGTACACACTTTGGATTATTACTACTACCTCTTGCAGACCCAGATCTGCTTATTACTGAGACCTCAGTCTTTTTTTCCCCTATAACAGGGTAATTAAAAGTAAACTAATCTGACCCTTTGGATGACACTGCCACCTGTTTTGCATAAAACTCTTGAATTAATGTCTTCTCCTTGTTCTCACTGTGATGTTTTAGTGGCATTTTTTAAGAATTAATTAACTTCACTGCTGGCTTTCTCCCCTTCTGTAACTCTCCCCCACTGGGCATTATGTCTTATATATACAGAAAACTGTGGGATATAATAGGATTAACTCATGTGAAGTGTTTTAGCTTGCATGCTTGAAGTTAAGATCCACACTGGGCCTATTGATATTTTTCATAGATTATGGAGATTTATGGTGGTTTAGGTTTTCCAAAAATTATTTTATGTCAGGACCAGCATGTGCATTTTGGCAATGTGCTTTAGTATACACTTAGAAACGTTAACTTAGATTTAGATTTTTTTTTCTAATATGTATAGGAATACTTTCAGGTAGCAAGGGTATAGGGCTGTATATATATATGTAAACATCAGAACCAAAGAAAAAACAATTTCTTGGTTCAAATTGTGGTTTCCAGGTCTGCCAATATGAATTGACTCAGAAATCTATCAGTCTAGGAGAAAAGGGGAGGCTGTGTTAAGGTTTGCATGTCTGTTTTCAAGCAGCGAAGTTAGCATTCCCAGCTATTTATTGCATCCTTCTGCTGGAGTTTGTTACTATGTAGGTCCATTTTCTCGAGGTTATTTTACAAGAAAGGAATGTTGAGTCCTCATTCTCTCCATGTGAGTGCCAAAAGGCCACTACACTGTGGCTCCAGTAACAGGATGGACACAGACTGAGTTATTCTGTTATCCAGTTATACCTCCAGGACAGCAAAAAAACCATACACAGGTGAGGCCAGAGTAGCTTACAACTGCCTGTTCTGGCTGTGGAGACTTGCCTCTGATAGCCCGTAAATTGAGCAATAGGTCTTAAGTGTACTTCTTTACTGAACTCTTAAATTGCACACTTTTCTTCTTAAATTGGGTGACTCGAGGGAGATAAGGAAAGACTGACTGTGCTCCACCTTTTTAAAAAGGGAGTCTGAAGCCCCATGTGTGGGCAGACTGACACAGCATCCATTTGGGTTATCCTTCTTAATGAATAACAGAAAAGAGACAAAAGACTTCTAACAGTTTGCATTACTGATTTACCATTTTTCATATTCTGTCCCTAAGGGTGGTTCTCCATACCACACAGCTCAGTTTTCCAATTAATTAGACACAGAAGTATGTTAGATCACTAATCACTAAAGTGTGACTCTCCATCTCACCCCCTCAGCCCGCAGGAAGTTCAGACAAAAAAAATGCATTCAGACAGTGAAGTCGTGAATCTGGAGTAAGAACATAAAAATAAGTTGTTCCAAGGTTCTGTTCAATGAATGTCATAAATCACTCCTAAAACTCTGAATGAGAATACTTCTAGGCTAAAATATATTTTTTCTATAGAGAGAGTCGAATAACAAGAAAATGGTATATAAGTGGGTCACTTATTTTGTGCACAGAGTCCTGTTGCTCCCAAATTGACAATGGCCTGTTGAGTTCTGAGCTGCAGTAAGCAGATGCTCTCTTTTACTGTAGACCCACTTGTACAATGAAACTTATAAATCTGTCTGAGCAACAGCACACATCCACATCTGGATAGTGGCATATAATGAAATTGTGAGTAATGCAGCCAAAGGCAAACTGATGAAATTGTTCTACTAATTAGTAGAAATTAATTGTACACTCTGTGCACCAAACCTTCTCCAAGTATAGCTGCATTCATGTAAAGGGCTAACACCAGGGAAATATTTCACTCTCTGAAATTAATGAGTAATTTTCTAAGCTATTGGCAACTACTCAGTTATATGAAGGGCAGATTTTACTTCTTTATGAATAATGCTAAGCAATCAACTATTTCTGTGCTGGGGGAAAAAGTAAAGTTCAATTAGGGTACGGGACCATGGGTACGGGTATGGGACCATATTCTTTGAGGGGTAGTGTCCAGCATCATTAAAGTGCTTTTTAAAAACTTGGTATTATAGTCCCCTTTTCACATGCACTTTGAGGGACTAAGGCCTACAGTGGCAACAAGACTGACTCCAGGCCACCTGAAGAGTCAGTGGGAAAATGGAAATAAAATTTGAGTGTTGGCTAAGAACAGTGTTTTGTTATCCCTGGTTATTCTGCTCGTCATTCAAAGAGACAAAAAAAAAAAAAGAAAAAGTCTGTCTACAGTTTCTGCTTGTCTCTAGTAATCAACTTGATCTCAAAATGTTCCTAGTCAAGAGCACCCATCAAGTCTCTGAAGAAAGTTATGATCTGGGAAAGAATAGGTTGTTTTCCTTGAAGATGCAAGGAGTTAAGTTAAACTGGAGCTTTCATCCCAGTTTCCAATTACTTTTTCAAAATGGGTATAATATGTAGTAGGACCAGGCAGTTACTACAGAGCAAGATCAAACTGCAAATTAAAAAGATACCGTAGGTATCAAGGTCAGCAATGTGTTGATGCCAAAGAAGATACAGATGATATTTAATAAAAAAATGAACTTTGCTTTTCTTGCCATTCCATCTTAACCTCATTCACCAGAAAACCAAGAAAGTACTCAAAACAGGTACCAGACCAGAAAGATGCAGATTTCACAAGTGATAGCATGCGTGAAAGCAGTAGATATTTCCTTTAGTGTCGCACCAATATACCCTTAGGAAAACTATTAAAAATTAGCTGTGCTGACAAAAGAGTTTCTAACACTGAAACTCCTTCTACCTCACTTTACATATGGTTGTCCACTAAGCAGATTTCAAGCAGTAACAATTTAAACTAACAGTTTAGGTCAATGATCTAAAAGTTAAAGTGTTTTCATGCATTATATATGTCTACATAATTTGATCTTCCAGTCAGTCCTTTTTGTTTTTTCAAATAGTATCTTTGGTATGGGATTTACTCAGATAATATGATGTCAAAAAACGATATTTATACATGAAATTGTAAGGTCACACTTACACTTTCTACCTGAAAATTTTGAAGTTAGATTACTTCAAAGCTGTCCTTGGCTGATATAAAAATTCTGTTGAAATAGATAGATCATAAGCACTCTGAATTTCAATAACAGACGCAAAACTCTCTTTGCCATACGGGACTCCACAAAGTGAGAGACATAACAATTTCCTCTGGCAAGGCATATTGTGTTTGAAACCACTCAACAAACCAATTTTTTTAGCATGAGACATAAAATGAGCCAAGGGTATGGAAACTAGATATATATTTGGAAATAATGGTGCTGCATTTTATTCATATATACATATCTATATTCTGCTGCATTTTATTCATATATACATATCTATATTCTGACTTCTAAATATATTGGAATACAGAACTGTACCATCTGGTGCACCTTCTTTCTCTTTCTTCTCTGTATGTATCCCCATAAACTCATTTTAGTATTTTAAAATTTGGGCTAGTGTGCTAGATGTAAAATTGATACACTAGATAGAATTCTCATAGTTTCAAAACCTCAGTGCTTGTCTATGGTGTGAGCTGGAATTCAGTCTCAAGCATGATTCAAGCTGATGTTTCACATTCAGGCTTATGGCATGAATATAGGACACAGGCTGAGTTGAGGATTTATATACTTTAGCACGGAGACTAATGGTAATTATTTTCACTTCTCTGCCTTTGTGTCCATAGTCACTTTGGAAGCTGGCCATCATTACAGATACCTGCACAGTACTTCTTGTCACAAATAATGCCAAGCTATACCTCCATTTCAGTAAAAATGGAGGAAAAATATTCCACTGTCAAACAGCATTCTTTAGAAATAGGGCAGATCTTTCAAGCATTGCAAGCTTTTTTCTCCCTTTTATTTCTTTTTAGCATTTTAATAAAAAACTGTCCTGTCACAGGATGAATGAGGAAATAAAAGCTTTCATTTGATTCCAGGTAAACAAGACACTGTATTTTGTAACTGGAAGAGCTCTATAGGTGTTGAGGAATTTTTTAAAGGTAATAAAATGCCTGAAAGCAGGTGCATGTGGCTCTGAAAAGGACAAATTTGTGTTAGAAACCTAAATGTGGATTAGGAAGTGTTAAAGAATTTAATTTTTATATTGTAGAGTATGTCATAGTCTGGATGAGGTTCTTTTGAAATTATTGACTCCCAAGGCCTGAGTCAAGGCCATACAGAAAGATTAATTAACCTACAGTTAGTAAGGGTCAAATCAAGGCCAGTGAGTTCACACCTTTTGCAACTGGACATCTCTGAAGTTCGCTACTGTGATGAATGGCTAAGCATGGTCTTTGCAGATTTTTCAAAGCACCAGCTGGCTACAGAACTGGTGTTGAGGGGTCCGGAGAGGTTGCTGGATCATGGCAACCACATCTGCTTATACTGGGAGATGGTACAGATGTCAGGAAATGGAAATATTTTTCCAACAGCTTTTAGCTGTCCAAGGCACACACAAAGTCCACATTTGCCAATTCCTATCAGCATTTACTTTCATCTTGATTATTGACTTGTGGTTTTTTCAAAACTTTTTGTTTGTTTGTTTCTGGGTAATGGATATTTAAGGAATTCTATTAGTTATTATTCATTGTAGAAGACGGTTGAGACCCAGGCAATAACCTACCTTCTGGCTTTTAAAGGGACCTTCTGTTAGTTGGATGGATGGGGTTATTCTTGTGAATCACTGTAGCTTCTATCAAACTTCAAAAATCAGACATGGACAATCCTTCATAAAGAGAAAGTAGTCAAAAGTAATCCACAGATACTTCTTTCTCCTCAGAGTGCTTTTAGTGAGAAGTAATTTAACTATAATGTAATTTCAGTTATTCCTTGCCATTTCAAACACTGTGTACCATTGTGAAATATCGTTTTAACTATTAAAAAAAGAAAGATTACCTTATGGTTGTGTTGTTTGTTGAGAAGGTTCACTCTGGAGACCTACTTTTGTGAAAGCTTTATTTTTTTTTCCCAAGCCATTGAGAAGTTGTTGTTTTTTTTTTCTATCAGAAGTCATGCAGTTCATAACAAATTATTAAAAGCATTAGTCCAAGCTGGGAATGAAAAGACTTCTATTCCTCAGGAATGAAGAGAAATTGTATGAATTGCCAGTAGTCAAATAACTGACATGGCATGGATTTCATTCTAGCACTGGTTTTATTGTTTTAGATATTTCACACTAGTTCCCATTATATTCATTATTACTAAATCAGTCTAAGAAGTGATGCTTTGTATGAATTAAAAAGGCTATTTCTGTTAAGGTTGCATCTGAAGTTTGTACTAGATTCTTACTCAGACTGAGCAAGTAACATTGAGTTCCCTTACTCAGAAGAAAAATGTCAGTGGAGGATTCCCAAGGAAGCAGTGCTGTAAAGACATACTTTCAGAATTCATGGTCAGAACTTAGCAGAAAAATTTATTTTCTTTTCTCCTTCCTCCTCTTTTTCTTTTTTGATACGATAGTTTTCATGAGAACAATATTACTGTGGAATAGAAGGTTTCCTTCACTTCTTTCTAGGTTTCTTATGTTTTTATTTTTCTGGGTTTGGTATCTTTTCTGCTTTATACTTTTCTTCAAAAATGCCTTCATTCTCTCTTTCTCCATCAACCCCACCTCCAACCGAACTGGGACCAGAAAAGGAAGAGATGAAGAAAAGCATATTGAGAGACATGGGAATGTCAGCTTTGCAAAGATGAAAATAAACAACTGAGCAAATCTTTGTTTAGAAAATAGTTTTGTCCCTGCTGATGTTATTTTCTATTAATTTTTAATGCTACCAAATGAAATTAATTAATTACTTGGGTACACTCTGGATTTCTGTTTTGTATGTTTATTTTCAAAGATTCCTCTGTGATATGGAGAAGTGATGTTGCATACAAATAAATGAAATTTCTGTCTGCAGGCATCACCACAGTATTGACCATGACGACTCTGAGTACCATTGCAAGAAAGTCATTGCCCCGTGTCTCCTATGTCACCGCTATGGATTTGTTTGTGACTGTATGCTTTCTGTTTGTCTTTGCTGCTCTGATGGAGTATGCCACCCTCAACTACTACTCAAGTTGCAGGAAACCAAACTGTACTAAGAAGAAAAAGTCGGTAAGACGGGAGCACTTAAATTTCTTTTCATGTGCAGCTCAGAGCACATAATCATTCAATGGCAGCCTGTAATCACATGGCACTTCAATCCTCCAAGATTTTCCCAGTGGTGTAATCTGCCCTGAAAGCTGATGGAAAAGCCACCCACATTAGCAGTGGAAGCAGTTATGTGCCTGCTGAGTGAGGTCTGTTCCTAACAGAAGCAGCCTGCTCACCACGGAGCAGCAGCCCTGCCTATCCATCTTTTGTCCTCCAATTACTGCGCTGGTAGTTGGAAAGGGCTCCTACTGAAACAGATTGCATGCCTTGTTATACAAATATATGCACATCAATGTGCATTCAAATGCATTGCTATTTCATCGCTTAACAGGTCTAGAAATATTTATGAACTTCACAAGCGGAATTTCAATGTCTCCACTGGGAACCAGGACTTGGTTTAAGCCCTGTGCACAAAGGTGCATGTTCCCAAGTACAAAAATGGAGGTCACTCAAAAAGGTTTTATACTTGGCTCATTTTTGGCCAATATACAAAATCCAAGTGTAAAACCCAGAAAAACACAAAAGCTGTTTATTTAGAATGGATTTAAACAATCACGCAGGAAGAATTTCCTGTTTTACTTCATAACTGACTATGAGAATGAGAGGGAGCAGTTTAATAGAGAAAAATCTCAGTGTAAATGCAGGGAAGGGAGTTGTCCACTCTAGATCAGTGGTAGATCTTCTGTGTTCAAGACCAGTACTTGGAGATCTTGGATGATATCCTGTGTAATGGAAGAAATAAGGACATTTGAAATCAGAAATCAAAGCCAAGTAAGAAAAATGTGAAGAAAGAAATTGAAGAGAGAGAAGGCTAAATTTAGGGAATAATAGGTCATGACGTAAAAAGGGATTGAATGAAACACTATAGAAAGTGATTGAATGAAGAACTGATGAAGGAAAAACTGAAACAAATATGAGATTAGAGAAAGCCTAGAAAGCCATAGATTTAGTGAATGAAAACTCCATTAAACCTAAAATAGCTTCTTGTAAAAATGCATTGCTCACAAAAGGCAAAAGAGTGTTACCAAAAGAAAACTATGAGACCAAAATGAACTTGCTAGTGATCAAACTAAAATTGCCATCCTATAGAAAGAGTGAATTAAAAAGTCATGAGTATCTTTGTTAGTAGGCTGTAGTTCCAGACATATTAATGAAGATGAGGGAAAGCATGCAACATTGATGGGATTTAAATTAACACCAGAATAAATGCTCACTTAGCTATTGTTTGATCAATATATAAATGTAATAGGTTGAATAAAGGTTTTAAGTGTATGGAAACTAGATGTGCATTCTGCTGAGGTTCCATGCAGTTTTCAAGTGTACAGAATATTATGCTGAATATATAGAACACACAGGATGAAGTGTTTTATGAATTTAAGGGCTCAGTCCAAGGAATGCTATTGAACTTAGATGCCTGTGAAGCACTAAGTATGTTTTCTCCTGAATAACTCTTTTGTTATTTTTATTTAAGCTACCTGATGTAAGTTTTGGTCATGTAATGGTAAGTAAGCTACTTTATTCAGTGAAAGAATTGGGGGCATGAATATGTGGTTGACATTTGCTTGCACTAATTCCTGAGAGAGCTGTATTGCTGTGTTATGCTTTACCCTGACTTCACTATAAATATTGGTTTTCTTTTTTGCTAAAAGGTCAGTTTGTTTTCAGCTGTGGCAGAGGAACATAGCTGCCTCTTTCTATAAGGACTTGTCAAGTGATATGAGATGGAGAAGAGTCAAGTACAGAATATTGTGTGTTATTTTTACCTCAGAAATTTTGTGTACCTGCTTTATATAATACAGAAGTTTCTTACTACATTTTATGAGAAAGTAATAAGCACAAGTTATGTCATAAACTTCTATGGAATTTTAACTAAGTTGCATAGAAAAAAGTTCTTTTATGCATATGCAAAATCTTAGCAAGCTTTCAGGTGGTTTTTCAACTAATTTAGGCACACGAGTTGAACATGAATAGTTGTACTATATCTACAAATGGAATATGTGCAGCAGCAATAAGGTTGGAACAGAGCACAAAATTGTGTCTCTAAGTTGTATGAAATCTAAAATTGGAATATCTGCTATAATATATGAAAACATAAAGCACAGGGAAAGCATAAAGCCAGTTAATCAGCTGGTTGAATTCTACCGGATAAGAACACAGACAGAACTAAAACATTGTTTTTTGCATTTCTTGGTTTGCATATGCTGAAGTTCATCATCTACAACAGCTAGGTCCATGTTATTAGTCTAACTTTTTACAAATTATGTAAACTTCTCTTTTTTTAGCATGAGTTTTCTGATGTATTTTAAGGCCTCATATAGCTTTGAGAGTCTGCTCATTGACAATGAATGGCTTACAGCAAGCAGTACTAAAGACGCTTAACCCGGTGCTCTCGAGGTAGCGACAGCGCCTTTATGCGAGCGAAATCCCTGCCGGGATGAGTTGCAATGGTTTTACAACTCTCCCAAAGGACAGAGTCCCAGCTACTGCAGATAACCTGTTTCTGCTGGCTCCTCTAGGACGAGAGTTATCCCAGGTGTGATGTTCTAGCGTCAGCAAGAATGAAAGGCTACACAGAGGGCTCTTCTCTGGGATAACAGCCTATTTGTTATGAGTCCAGTGTTGCATTATGAGGGTCCAGGAAGGAGTCCAGAGGCATCCAGGTGGCTGGGGTAACCCAGAAGAAAGCGCCTGAGGAAGCCCTGCAGGGCTCTTTTAAAGAGAGGTGGGACCAGGAAACACCCAATGGAAAACTGCATAGTTCAAAGTGACCAGTGGAGGGGAGAGCTTCCCAGGGCATAGCCATATATGGGACCTAAGCTATGGATACAGGAAACACGAGAGAAATATGGGATTTTACCACAGCTCAGGCAGAGGGTTCAGTTATCAGAGGGAGAAGGTCGAGGGCATTGCCTTGGCTTTCTTCCCACCAATCCTGAAGCTCAAAAGCAGCAGCTTCTGCCAAGTGCACTGCTACACAGTACATTTATACATTCTCTACTGCTGTCACTCCCTGGACAGACTTTTCTGAAATATGAAGTTAACAAGGCACATTGAATGTGTAGCAGCACTTCCCTTTTACCAATTAAAAGCTATAGCGAAATGTAGTGGTTTAGCCCCGGCCAACAGCCAAGGCCCCACTAGAACTGCTCTTTTCCCCCTTCCGAATTGAACTGTGTTACTAAACCATGATAAGAAATGCTGGCAGAGGAGCAAAATTAGGCTGAGACAAGGTCAATGTTTCTAAGTGATAAAGTGAATTTATTACAGAGTCGAAGGAGCAAGCAAAAACAAAGGAACGTCTCCTAAACATTCTTC
>VZRZ01001149.1:370510-386684 GCA_013398175.1 Climacteris rufus
TACTGTCGCAGAGGCGTTTCTGTCCTTCCTAATTGGCCCGACTGTGGAAAACAGCACATCAATCTTCCAGGAGCCATCAGAGATAGGCCCTGACTGGACAGCTGTGGGAGCTTCTGGAAGCTCCTTACAGGAGCCATCTTTTGGCCCCTACCACACCCAAAAAGCTAGACCTCCCAAACTTTTCAAACCACCACAGGAAAAGATAATTAAAATGACATTAGGGTTTAAAAACCTTTGTCTAGAACTAGTAAGTCTGATCTGCTTGGAAAGCATGTTCAGCATTTTCAAGTTTTTCATTAATTCTTTTTTTTTTTTTAACCTTAAAATAGATATTGAGCAAGGCTTTTGTCTATACATAAAAAAAATTCAAACTATAGCTTAAATAAGAAATGTCTCTGGCTGTCAAGATATCATTTTGTCTTTTCCAGCTTTGTAGTGATGCCACCTAAAAGGTGAAATTTATTAATTTTAGTAAATCCATGTTCAGGTAATCCCACTCCTTTCCTTTCCTCCTAGAGAACACACATATACCTTGTTGGAAATAATATTATTAAGCATGTTTAACACTGCACCTGAACTGCCTTGTCCAAGGCCTCTGAGAAGTGTCTTGCCTTGGCAGGCCAGCTGGGTGGGACTGTGCCCACTGTGTGTACACTACTCTCCTCCCAACCCCAGCTCAGCTGGACACACAGAACACAGTGGGTACCTTCCCCTTTCTCCTGGTATCTTTTAACTTTAGGATTGACAGAGATTAAAACAACCAGATTAATCTCTCTGTATTATAAGGGCATTTATTTTATCTTCTGTCCTGAGCAGATAGTTGATATAACAGAACAACAACAAAATACCCCAGGCTACTGACAGATGAGGAAGTTTCCTTTGCAGAGCCAGAGCACTTATTTGTCTTCACTCACCAAAACCTAACTTAGCCTTTCTTCTTTTTAACTTAAATATTTTAGCCAGGCATGGAAAATTTCAGTCCCTGAGTAGAAAATTTTCATAAAGACGTGCAAAAAATGTACAATATGTGACACAGTGGTAGAACAGAACTCCATGTATGCTATAGTCATAGTTTTTTTCTCTCCAAAGTGTTACAGTCAAAAAAAGATTGCTTGTACAAAAATCTCAGACCTTTTTCCCATGACATATTGTGAGATTCTGAAGCAATACACACAAAACATTACAAATGTGAGAGAAGACCATACGGGTGTAATTTCTGTCATCTGATCTCAGAAATAAAGTCATTCATAACATAGATTTGTAATAATCTACTTCTAAACTGCAATCTGCTTGCAGTTCACAGCACAATGCACCTGAGAGATTTTAGCATTTACTTATGATGAAATGAATTGCATCCAGAAGCAATTGACTGCATTCCATAGGGCAGCTGTTCAGGTGTAGTTATCTGTGTTGGCAGTGCCAATATCTAAGCAGGGGGATGCCACATCAAGTTCTTAGCTCAGGGACCAGCATTTTTAATGTGATGGGTAATACTGCAGCATGCCAAACCAAAAGATTTGTAGAAAGGAAATTAAGTCAATATAAAAAGGAAAAAATTTCCAATGAGGCAAATCAGTCATAATGCCAATGTTTTTCACATCCAGCGGGAAAGTTTTCATATACCTCCTAACACCTTCAGCAGGAAATGCTGAGTGCTTTGTATGGTATGGAAGCAAGGTCCCAGAGCATCCTCTGAAATGCAAGCAGCCATAACCAGCTTGTTGGAGCACAGCCAGCACACTCCAGCAGGCAAAACCAATGCTCAGCACAATCCCAGGGAGAGGAATGGCCCCTTAGGTAGAGAAAACTGGGCTGACAAGGCTCTGTCTGCTTTGTCAGGGTGGTGCAGACAGGCAGCGAAGTTGATGGGACCTTTACTAATTATGTCAGCAGAGGAGGTGACATTTGTGAAGATGGAATGGGTGTCTTAATGAGAGGAAAGACTATTGTGAGAAGGTATCTTTCATGACAAGGAAATGATGTGACAGAAAAGCTGACAAAGTGTAAATAGGGAGCACATTGAAGAAGGAGAGGTCTGTAAGCATGAATGTTACTGTGAGGATGCATGACATCAAAGTGTCCTATTTCTGAGCATGGTTAGTGTGATAAGCACTAAGGGGACGTGCCTCAGGAAGGCATTTTGAAATCGTGTCCTGAAATGATCAGTATCTATTGCTGAGCATATCTGGTTTTATAAATCATAGTAAATTTAAGAGTCAGTGAATGCAGCTATGCTAAGTGGAGGACATTGTATAATTAAATGAAGAGAGGGGATATCTTCCTTATTTTTGAAAATCCATTCTTACATGTAGTAGCTGCAAGTGTTTAAAATGGCTTGCAAATAATATTCTGATAGGTAAGTGAACTTCTAAGTGTGAAAAAATGGTTGTTTTTTTCCTGTGATTATTAATTTTGATCTGCATCATGGAAAATTGTCAAACGCCTGCATTGTTTTTTTCTCTCCTCAGAATTATTCTGTCCTTGATATGAGACCACCAACTACAGTCATCACATTGAACAATGCCATGTATTGGCAAGAATTTGAAGATGCATGTGTCTATGAGTGTCTGGATGGGAAAGACTGTCAGAGCTTTTTCTGTTGTTATGAAGAGTGTAAATCAGGCTCGTGGAGGAGAGGACGGATTCACATAGACATCTTAGAACTGGACTCTTACTCTAGGGTCTTTTTTCCTACATCTTTCCTGCTGTTTAACCTGGTCTACTGGGTTGGATACCTCTATCTTTAAATGTTGCCCATAGCAGTGAAGACTGCTGTGTTTTGTCACTGCGGACAGACGGTGAAAGTGCAAAAAAAAAGTGAAGGACACAGTCAGTTTCATCTCAAATTATAAAGACCACATTAATCTTCACCATCACAGAGCCTGATGAAGAATTTTAAAATGTAATTTCCTGAAAAAGAAAAATGTGGAAGAATTCTCTCCTAACTGCTATTTCTTTCAAGAAAAAGGTTCTTACAGAATTCAGCTGAATTTGTAGTGTAAGCGATGTTTCTGAATAATTATTGTATATTAGAATCTCTACTATTGTCCCTTGGTATAGAAGCTATTCACAATTCAGGCAAAGATTAAATGTAATTTTTATTTTTCATTCCCATACTTTCTTCAAAATACTGCCATATCCCTAAGGCTCAGAGCAATGTACACTGGCACTAGCAAATAAGCCAAAGCCAACAAAACCACTTAGTTGTATTTAAATTTGCTTGAGCTATATCCCATAGGTTTTGGGAAACTGATGATCTCCTTGATATAGACTATCCACCAAAAGACAATAAGAAATGTCTCTGATGAGATCAAAACATGGACATTACTTTCTGAAGAGGTCTGGGATGCATGGAATTAGCCACTTACTTACACATATTGATTCTAACTTAGAGGTGAAAAGGCAGGCTGAGGAAAAAGCTATTATTTTGATATAAATAAGACTTACCTGTCTCTGAGGCAGCTGTAGGCATAAGTTCTACAGTTTTTCAAGCTTTTAACTGTGTTTTTTTATGATTCATTAAACACAGGATGATCATTGATTTCTAAAGTATTATACTTGAAGCAGGACAAGATTCCTGCTTGTTTGTGTCATTGTAGCAGATCACAGTCATAGCCCATGAGTAAAAATCACTATATAATAACACCAGGAATATGTGATTTTCTTCATATTTCAATTTGCTAAAATGTGCCCATGAATTCTTATTTTTTCTCTCAAAGTTATTTTACAGAATTGAAATACCTGTGTGCCAAAGAACGTTTTCTTTTTCCATAACATTAAACATTGCAGTATTTACTCATGATAGCTGTTCCCTGGGTGTGAGCTGAAGACTGAACACTTGTGTCTTGAATAGTGGTGCATTACAGGAACTCAATTGTGACACTTGGATTAAACATGAAATAGTTGGATTAAACATGAAATAGTTGCCACATGTAGAAAGAGGTTCTTTTCATTCTTTTCCTAAATTGCCAAGTATATTTTACACTGAAAAGCAGTTTTTTATTTTTCAAAGTTTTAACCATTCAACTTTAAACTACACATTTTTTTCAAAAACTAGTTTTGCAGTGTTAAACTAGATGACATCTTTTACAGATTGTTGTTGTTAAGCAAACCAAACAGATTCAGAATTAAATAGCAATAGCTTTTCACTACCCTTTGGATGACATTGTTACAAAATATTAAAGTTATAAGATACCTAAACCAACAATTATATTTCTTCTCTCTTCTGGAGATATTTTTTTTATAATCTAAAAAAATCTGTGTCTCTTCCACATTGTATTTGATAAAAAAATTAATAGTGGATGTGATTGAAAAGGAGGTCCTTTTTTCCTCATAAGGAAAACTCTGCAAACAAGCAAATGTCATGCAATGGTAATTCTAAAGGAACAGAGATGCTGTCATGTTGTTTGAAACATCACTGTCTGTTATTGCTCTTGCTCTGTTTTTCCAGTGAGTTTTTATTTGAAAAAAAACAAACAAAAAAACCACCTAACACAAAATTTAATTGTAGTTATTCAAAGTCTTTCTTCTGTTTTTCACTTGTCTGATATATCAGAACCATAGCTGGGTTTAGGTTGGGGAGGGGAATCACTTCTGTAAGGACCAATCAAATTCAAATTAGAAGCACAGAGAACTATTTTGAGGCAGAAGCCTTATTTTCAGCAAAATCTGCCCAATCTGATGTCTTCTAAACCAATGATAAACTTCTGATTTCAAAATCCGTGTTGAAAATTGTACTAACTCTCATTAACAAATCAACTGCTCTGTAAACCTGTGTCCTGCACTTGGAAGTATGGATTCAGGATGACAGTGATACTTTAAGTAAGAAGGTGATTAAATCAGAGTTGAATATCCTGTTCTCCAATTTTGAATTATTCCACTCTAAAAGTCACCTTTAGCCATATTTTGCAAGAATACTAGAAATATTCGAAGCCTAAGTAACATTTTCCTTTAGGGTGTGATCCTGCAAACCCTCTGCACAATCAGTTTTGGTGGTAGTATTGAGACAAATGATGCATAATAACGTGCCTTGATCTTGAACAGGTAAAGTGAGGTTTATTTAACAATTGTGTACTGTGTGAATGTCCTGGGAGGTGGAACATTCCCATTTTAGATCATGAGCATATGCTTTTCTTGCACTTCTGCTCATGGCTGCTGATGAGCCTTGCTGAAAGCAGGCAGTCCCATAAGATCTTTCTTTGGAAGACGGATACCGCTAAGTCCATTCACATCGCCCACTTTCTGAGTGTTTTCATAAATAGAAGTTGGGAGCATATAATTCCACTTTTTTTCACTGTCCTAATCAAGAAAGAATCTGCCAACACTACTGCCTTCTGCTCTTGTAGTGAGAGCAGAGGATATATTCTATTGTGTAATTTATTCTGCTGTCGGGTTATGTATCAAAATAATTGATTTTTATGCAAGGCAAGTGTCTGCAGGCTGGCAGGTTCCTTAATGCATTCCTCTGCTTATTCCTAGTAACTTGGTTTACTCTCACTGCTTTACTGCTCTGTGCTTTGGCAGCCACTAAAAAACCTTCGAGATCAGGGAAAATAAGCCTTCTACGATCAGAATCATTCAAAATACCATTATTTTAGAGACCTAGATAATGTGGTCTGCATACATCTGTGTGCCATATCCTTCTGTAGGAGTAAGAATATTCTCTAGCCTCCAGATATTCTTTTGCTTGTTTCACAAATTGACAGAAGTTAACATTTCTGGGTGCTGTCTCAAGAGAAATGTAGGAACTGTATTTTAGCATTTTAGAACATTTTCTTATCGTATAATTTAATATTCAAGACTTGTATTTATTCAATTACTTCTTTCTGTTATTTAGTACTTCATTTTACTGTTCCAAGGAAGAGAACACAGGAAGGCAAAACCAAATGAGCAGTGGAATGAACACATTTGGCTATGTATGTAAAACTTCAAACTCAAATATCTCCACATCACGTTCCTTCCTTGTTGAAGTTGCAGAAAAGATTTGGGTTTTTTTTTTTTAAATAACTACCTTTTGTTTTCCAGGAGGATCTAAAGTCAATTCTCTTATTCTCCCCTTTAATTTAAAGTTATTGGACAGTGTTTTTCTTTATTGAGGGCATAATTTTCAAGGCAACTAAGAAAATATAAAAATACAGGTCTGCTTGATTCATCTTTGCAGTTCTTCCAGCCCTGATATTTAGCATACTGACAGCTCCTTCTTTTACAGCCATTTTTCCAAGAATAAGGGTATAAAAACCTGTAGCCAGTTTACGCTATCTCAATGTCCAGCAGTAATGTGGAACAGAAATGCATCACACACCACACAATTTTAATGTAACTTTCTAATCAGGAAGTACGCATGTAGTTTAAAACACCCCAGGCATTTTGATAACCTTCTCTTTCTCTTGTTCTCCTTAATCAACTCTCAACTATATGTTGCTATATTGTGCATACCAATAAAAGTGATAAAAATTACAAAAGTCAGAACTGTCTTCATGAAGACAGTGGTGAGCAGTGAAGCTAAAAGAGGAGAAAGAGATTATTTTTTATTGCTGTGCAGTTCTTATCTGTCACAGTCCTCTTATTCAATTTAACCCACAGCTAATTCCAAATCATCCACCTGGAGGTTTGCACATTCATCAGCTGGAACAGCAGTGACACATGAGCCTTTAGCTCATAGGAAATTATTTCTGGAACTGGAGGCATCCTGCCCAATAACTCGGGCAGATAGCTATTTTAAACACTTCTGCAGCTCTAATGTGTCTTTGTGTCTAGCATCTCATGTTGTTTCATGAATTTATCACAACTCACCTTACTTGGTCATTTTGTGAAGGGAAGAATGTTTACGTCCTTTTTACACAAAATTTCACCACATATCTAATAAAATGACTCCTGCTCATGCAACAAACAACTAGGTGCAAGACAGCTCTGAAACTGCCGACTTTGTCAGAAGGGAGACTCAATATTTTAAGACAGACAGATTTCATTAACCTCACAATCTGGAGGGTTGGTGTTATCTTCTAAACTGTAAAACAAAGTGCCCACTGAAACTTGTAAAGGTTGTCCGTAACAGACTGCGCTTTTTCCATTGGCTGCTCTTTCCTGATTTCCATATAATACAGTAAGAAAAGGCAAGCCATATCTCATAGTCTTAGCTGCCTACACAATCAGATTTTTTTTTCAAGGTATCTTCTTCTTCTTGCTCACAGAGAAGTGTCTGTGCCTCTTACATCAGTGCCTTTATAGTTTCTTAATATTAAAGGATATTCTTAACATTAAAGTCTATTCCACACCTGAGAGTTAGAAAGTGGGACAATGACCTTCCTGGGGTTCTTCCTGAGCACCACAGTGTGTGACCAATATTCTAAATGTCTAAAACCTACAGACTGAGCATTTCCCTGCTTTTTCTTTATTTTGCTAAGCAGTTTGTAGGTTTCTTATTTCCTAAACAGCAAGAAGACTGCAGTGGAACTTCAGCAGTTTTGCAGAATCCTTGCTTCTTCACTCAGCAGTTTCATTCCACCAAGAGATATAGAGCATAAACTCAAGGCTCATCCAAATCTCTTTCCAGAAGAACTATTTAAAATAGGCAAAAATGAGACTATGGATTGGGAATGCATTTCCACACCTGAAAAGTGAGGTTCTTTTTCCTTTAGAGGTTTTTTAGATTTTTTTCTCAGTTAATTTTAGATCTTCTCTCCCTCCACAAGCACAAAATTTACTCAACTTACACTTGCATACTGAAAATTTACATGCTGAGAAAAGGTATAGTGCCATTATTCTTATACTGTATTTGTATGCCTACCACCTTCTTATGATTCACCATTCTCTCTTCTTCAATGATTCTAGTATATATGTGAAAAAATGAAGGCCTTCCTTCAAGACTGAATGGCCTTAATAGTTTTACTGTTTCCCCTGGGATCCAGAAGGAGTTCTTTCCTCATAATTTAGGCCACTGGTTTAGATAATAAAACCAAAGCTATGTTTTATATCTAAAGTGAAATGATGTTTCAATGGAAAAAAGTCATCTCAACTAGAACTGTATTGCTACAAAACTGTATTTTGTATGCTGAACCTTAGGTGGATAACTCAAAGACATATGCTGCCCTGCAATCTTCTCTAGCTAGGACTAAGTCCTGAATTAGGCATAAATATTATTCTAATCATCTAGTTTACTGAGCAGCTATTTCTTTAAATGACTTTGTATCATGACTGACTTCAAGCACTTGATTACTGACTGCAGATAATCCTCAAGGGAGATATCCAAGATCTGTGATGATGTATTGCTTTCTACAGACTTTATTTTACTTTTTCTCTTTTGTTGTGGGTCCTCAAGCCAGTGTCTGTATGCATCACAACTCCTCAAGGGTTTTCCTAGAATATATGTGAAATTAGAGAATAAAATTCGTTATGAAGTTCAGTGCCTCAGAGTTGGACACCTGAGAATTCTCTGCTTTCTACCAAAACATGCATTTTGATTTTCTAATAATTTGCTATTTATAAAGGACAAGCAGAAGATGTGATTATGTTTATTCATATGTCTGGGGGAAAACTTTCTCAAGGACTGAACCAGGCAAGTCAGGCACTGATATACAGCCAGTAACTCACCAGGTATTCTTTTATCTTGGTAATAAATGGCACTAGTCAGAGGAGACACAACAGCATGGAAACACATAACTTTACTTGGATGCCTAAGCCAGCCTGTGGAGCTTCCTATAGGGGAATGCAGGTCCTCCCTTTAGTGTTTAACACAGCCCTTAAGGCTCTCATAATGTCTTTAACTTCTTGCAACAGTGCTTGGGAAAGACAAAGCCATACCGACACAAAATTCTGAAACACAAAGAATGAAATATCCACAGTGAAGCTGGTGATGGCTTGTTACTCACATAAGATTAAAAATTTTAAAGAAAAGACTGCTAGGTCTGAGTTAAAATATTTCACGTTTATTAAGACCATTGACTGGAAGAGGGATTTAAGTTCAAATGTTCTTACAAGCAATCAGGAAGATCACGGGATCATATTCTGGAGAGGCTGATTATCCACTGACTGGCTTAAAAACTTGCAGAGAATAGACTTGTAGATTTAAGAATTTAACGTGAGATTTGTGATTTACATGCTTAAAGTGATGCCTAAAACAGGTAAATGCTAAAATTTCTAAATTGCATATTAATATAAAACGGATGAAGAGAACAATATTGATTACTTTTTTTAAAAAAGCTACTGATGAATGTGGAACCGAGCATGCTACAAAGTCCATTCCATGCTTACAGTCTGTGGGATCCTTAGAATGAAAGCAACTGTTGAACACATGGAAAGCTGGCAAAATGATTGCATTTGACAATATTAAACAGGGAGCCCAGGGAAATACGCCACTGTCAGAAAGAATGCTCCAAAGGAAAAGAAATCAGAATAAGCTTCTACAAAACTGTGTTCCTCTGAACAACAGTGGAAACCCTTGTGCAGAGAGATTACAGTATCACTCTCCCTTATTCTCTTTTGAAGGAATACTGTGACTTTTATGTTATCCATACTCACATGCAATATCAGCCTTAAATCATGGACCAGTCTGTGGCTACAACAGGCCATCATGAAATCCTTCATATAATCCTGTTTTAAACTCCCAGTATACTTCTCTCAAAACTTTTTCTCACCATGACAAAGCATGGATTTTTTTTTTAAAGTGAGTGCAATTTTAGTAATCAAATAAATACTGCCAACTATGTGCCAAATTGAATTTTCTTATAGAACACAGACAAAATTTTAGATTTCTAATTATCCTTCCTTCTCAAGTTTTTGTTAGGGGTGTGTGATTTTGTTGCTAGCAGTGCAGCTTGTGATGTCATAGTGAAATGAAAGTACAATTATGTGCCCAATGTGCCTTGAATAATACAGGTAGCACTAGTACCAGTATGTCATTCTAAGTTAGATAGCCATCCCAGTGATCCCCCAGACTGACCTAATCAGAAAAGTCAAACACCCATGTGCTTCATTGCAAGTTCTGACAATGACTTTCCCTTCTTGATCACATCCATTCCAGTTTACTTTGTCTTAAGTAGTAGGGCTGTGCATCTAGAATACTATTTATATTCGTATTTTGATCCCAATATTTGTATTTCTGGATACAAATAAATACACATTATCAGAAAATGCAAGTATGGTGTGCATGTATTTGTGTTGTATTTTCTTATAGAAGTTGAGAGCTTAACAAAGTAGAAATAGATATCTGAAAATTTGCTTAAGAGGAAAGGCACAGTGTGTTACCTTTCTAATAGGGTGTTCTTAAAAGGAATTTCATATAAGTCTTCAAAAATATTTTCAACAGTGAGGAAGAGCTGACTCAACTGCAAAAAAAGATTTGAGACTGCAGTTTGTCCATGGGACTAACATAAACTTGGAACAATATGCTACCAAATTCAAAGAGAAATCAAGAAATATGCTGTGTCTTTTGCATAAACTGCTTGAATGTAAAGACTCTGAAATTTAAAAATTGTAATGAAATTTGGCTTCAAAACTTTTCTAATCCCAACTTTTTTAGTACACAATGAAATTTACAGGTAAAACTATACTCTGCATTTTTACAAGACTTATTTTTTAGCAGCCACTTATTAAGTAAGACTGCCTTCTTGATTTATGCTCTTTGAATGTAATTTAATTCCCTCCTCTGTACATTCATGACCACAGAATTGTCAGTCTCATCCCACTCTGACTGTGAAATGCCTACTTCATTTCAGGATTCCACTCCATAGTAACACTGGAGCTGACAGCTGGGCCACAGATAATGCATAAATTTCCCAAATCTCTCATGACCCCCCAGACTTCCCTATCTGAGCTTGTTGTATTTATACTTTCTGTATGTTCCTACCACTAAGGCATGTTTCTCCAAGAGACGCTTTATTTAAAAAGAAAACAATTACACACAGAGTATTTCATTAAACTTTCACTAAGAAATCTCTTTTCCTTTGTTTTCACTTATTAGTTTGACATGTAATTCAAGTTTTATCCCCATTTGTGTTTTGATACAACAAATACTTACTAGTACTAATCTGTCTAATCAAAAATAAACATAGATTCTGGGCTTCCCTAACAGCACCTGACCCTTGCTATAACAATGCTAGAAACACAATAACCAGGTGAATGTGGTTATGCCTCACTTCCCAGGATCACTGGCAAGCATGATTGTTGCCATGACTATTTTCTTTCTGCACATTAGTTGTCAACACATGCCCCTGTCACAGTGTGAACACAATGCCAGCTCTCCTTCCTTGCAGACCTTTCCCTGGAACACCAGCTATATTCTTGCAATTATTCAGGGAGATTGAATGTGAGTTGAACACATTGGCCATGCCAAAGGTTTAAGGTGCTCATCCTGCCAAATTCAGGAGGCTCTGATACATCTTTCAGTTTAATAACATTTCATGCCCAGTAGGCTTGAGTGTGCAATAGAGTATTATGATGAATCGTGCCAATAAGTTCTGCCTTTTTATGTTACCCTCTGTCTCACCACCACAAATCTAGTTAAGAACTGAATTACTGCTTTACAGTTTCAGTTAAACTAAACTCAGTTTGTGAACTGGAAAATGAGCAAAGCTGAACATCAGGGAGCTATCCAAAAAATAAGGAATAAATGGAATAGACATTTTCCTCCTGACTGATATTAGAAGACCACTGTCACTTAATAACCATAGTTAAAAATCTCACATTTTGAAAGTTGGTTTATAAATGGAAAGCACCTGTATTAGCAATGCAAAATAATTGATACATGCTAGGGTTTCACGTGCAGCAATGTGTGCCAGGGTTTTTTATTATTTCTTAATTTGCATGTTTGCTTATTCTTGTTTTAAGTTCCTGCCGACTGCAACAGAACTGGCCTTAAAAGAAAGAATTTTTCATGTAAGTAAAATCTGGGGTAACAGGAGTTTCATTAGCCCATCCTCTAGTCCTGAGCTAGAAATGCACAGCATAGATATACATTTTTACATACTATAGTGGCTCTAGATGCTACATTGTGAGAAGATGGGATATATTTACAGAGCAAGTCTTAGTCTAATAGTGTCATGGACCATAGCAGGGGGAAAATATATACCCATTGATAAGGTGCAGTCTTCTGGTTTCTTGCTGTTGTCAGGCAGGAGTCAAAGGTCCACCAGATGACAAAAATAAGGCAAATCAAGAAAAAAGCAAACTTTCACCCTTCCTATGTAAACAAGTTCTTGCAATCCTGTGTGGGTTTTTTTACCTCTAACATCCATGTTTTCCCTCCACACCTAAACAGCACTGCCTGAGTCAGATAGGTCAGAACATTGCTGTTCAGTATCCTCACAACAATGAGGGCACTGGCACCGTGATCCTGCTTGTGTAATGACCAGAATGGAAAACAGCACTGAGTCGGGTAGAACTGTGTGAAATACACACCTGAAATACATGAAAGAGACCTTAAAACGCACAGGAGTGGGAGCTGTGACAGTTCATCCTTAAGGCATCCTCACTGAAAGCAACCATGAATACATTAATGAAAGATTTGATTTTATAAAAAAAAAATTATATTACAATGCATTTAACTGTAGGTCAAGGCACTACAAAACCGAGTAGAAATTGAATTGACAAAATTCATATTCAGCCAAAACATTACCCTCCCAAATCCCAAGACATTTTGTTTCTAATATTTTTTACTATGAAATACTGTTGTTTTAAAGATACTCTTGCATTTTCTACCACAGAAAAGTTGGTAAATATCAGGTCAAATGTTTTGACCATTATTCTTTGATAGAACTGTCCACTCAAAGCAACCACAGCTTCAAAAGGTAAATGCAAAATTCCCATTGACTCCCCTATGTTCTATTGTCCATGCTAGCTGAAGTGTAAATGAAAGTTGCAATGCTTCTTAATTGATTATACAGGGAATCTATCTCAGAATTGCTGAAGGACTCATAGGGTTCATACTATGTGTGCTGTCATTACTGCACATTGGCAGTGTAATTGACAACTGAATATCTCCAAATCCAATGAACTATAAATCATGCCATGGTCCACTCCTGGCACTTATGCTGAGGGCTAAAGTGGAGTTCGATAAGAAAAGGCATAACACTCTGTAGGAGGGCAGGCAAACCCCCCACATCAATGTAGCCTTGTAAGAGCTGGCAGAGCAGCACAAGCAGCCAGTGAGCACTGCTGCAATTGCCAGGCTGGATGCAAGGTCACAACAAGTTCTTATCACAGCTCACACAACTCTATAACAGGATACACTATGGCTGTGTCTTGCACGTCAAAGGAATTCATTACTGCCCTGTGCTCAGCTCTGGTGAATAGGACATTAATAGCAGGTTTTGGCATGTCCTCCCTACACACAAGGCCAAAGGGGATGCTGAGAAACTAGAGGGAACCTATTAGGCAGCTGCCAAGGTGGTGAAGGGCCTGGAGCAGATGAAGTGCGAGAAGCTGAGGAGCAGAGCTCATTTGGAGCTGAGGCTATGGGATGTTCCATGTGCAAAATGCAACTACTAGAAGCAGAGAAGCAAAGACATTGAAGCCAAACTCTCAATCTCCCCTCAGCATTGCTGTAACATAGCAGTGTTGGGAGGCTCAGGTTAGAGATAAGGAACAGCTTTTCCACATTACAGTAGTGCGAGAAAGAGGCTGCCTGGGAGCGCAGCTTGGACAGGAGCACTCTTCACTGGGTTAAGAACTGGCTGGATGGCTGGGCCCAGAGAGTGGTGGTGAACAGTGCTGTATCCAGCTGGCAGCAATTCACTAGTGGTGTTCCTCAGGGGTCTGTGCTGGGGCCAGTTCTGTTCAATATTGTTATTGACAACATGGATGAGGGAATTGAGTCTTTCATTAGTAAATTTGCAGATGACACTAAGCTGGGAGCATGTGTCGATCTGTTGGAAGGTAAGAGGGCTCTGCAGAGAGACTTGGAACTGTTGGATGGATGGGCAGAGTCCAATAAGATGAAGTTTAATAAGTCCAAGTGGCGAGTCCTGCATTTTGGCCACAATAACCCCCTGCAACGTTATAGGCTGGGGACAGTGTGGCTGGACAGTGCCCAGGCAGAAAGGGACCTGGGGGTATTGGTTGACAAACAACTGAACATGGGCCAGCAGTGTGCCCTGGTGGCCAAGAAGGCCAAGGGCATCCTGGCCTGTATCAGGAATGGTGTGGCCAGCTGGACCAGGGAGGTCATACTTCCCCTGTACTCAGCACTGATGAGGCTGCACCTGGAGTGCTGTGTCCAGTTCTGGGCCCTCAGTTCAGGAAGGACCTTGAGACGCTCGAACACATCCAGAGGAGGCAACAAGGCTGGTGAGGGGCTTGGACAAGCCCTATGAGGAACACCTGAAGGAGCTGGGGTTGTTTAGCCTGGAGAAAAGGAGACTCAGAGGTGACCTGATCATTCTCTACAACTTCCCAAAGGGTGGTTGTAGTCAGGTGGGAGTTGGTCTCTTTCTCCAGGCAGCAACTGACAGAACAAGAGGACACAGTCTTAAGCTGTGCCAGGGGAAATACAGGTTGGATATTAGGAAAAAGTTTTTTACTGAAAGAGAGGTAAAATACTGGAATTCTCTGCCCGGTGAGGTGGTGGAGTCACCATCCCTGGATGTGTTTACAAAAAGATTGGACTTGGCACTCGATGCCATGGTTTAGTGAAGGTGTTAGGGCATGGGTTGGACTTGATGATCTGGAAGGTCTCTTCCAACCTGATGATTCTGTGATTCTGTGATGTGGAACAGGAAATACTTGTACTCTGGAGAATATGCGCAGCCTTGTGCTTTTGACTTTACTGCAATTGAACTTGTAATGAGCACTTCTGCATGAGGAACACTCAAGTAGGGTGAAGTGCTGCACATTATGCAGCACACCTAAGTACATATGAGATCTCAGGGGAACAACTTCACAGTTTCTGTCATTTTTCTACTGTCATTTGGGAGTTCCATCATCAACCATTTTACACTGTGCTCTGCTAAATGCTGTCATAAATATTTTTCCTTCTATCAAGACTACCCTGAGCTATACAATCATACTGAAATGTTCCTGCCAAATATCTGCTTGTGTTAAAGTAATTGTTGAAAATATAGACACAGTAGACTATGATGCAGTATTTTAAATATCTCACTAACATATCGTTTGTCTATCATACAAACACCAGCAGAAACATGCTTAGAGCCTTGTGTTTGGATATGCAGCAACATCCCTCTTGTCTTTGTTCTCCATTCATGCCATTGAAGTCTTGCTTTGATTATTTTTACTGAAATGAAGGAAAAGACCTTATTGCCACAACATAATGATATACTGTCCTTGTGGGATTAAACTGTGTGTATTTCTCAAATCCCTGCATGCAATCTTCCCTCCCACTGAATAACTGACCATCCCACTTTCCAGGAAGATATTCTCAATGGATTACAGATTATGTCCCATGCTGTGAATATACTGTCACATAAGAAAACCACTTGCTGAAGGAGCATGGAGGCAAAGTGATCAGCATGCACAGCCACAAAGCATGTACATTCCCATATCCACATGGTCAGTAGCAAGAGGTTAGCTACCCTCCCTTTCTGACTTGCATTTGATCCTGTACTTGGCATAATCTGAAGAATAACCCCAAGCTGGTAGAGCCATATGAATACGAATCCTAGCTGGAATGGTTCTTCACACTTCTCTCACAGACCATCCAGCTGCCCTTTGACAGCTGTCAAAGAGTCTGGCCTTCGGTCACACACTGGGATGTGTCCATTGTTACAGGCATAACAGGGTGTATGGCTGCACTTCTGTTTGTACATAATTGTTGTAGAAATTTGTGTGAGACAGACAATGGATGTTGCTGCTTAAATGCTGGTTCAGTGTGACTCACCAGAGGCAACTTGCTGTTTTCATTTATCCTGTTAAAGCTTGCTTGTCAAAAGGGTGGCCTTTTTTCCAGCTCCAGTGTAATTGTTTCCCAGTCAGCTTCAGTAGAGCTGCTTTCTACTTTTGTTTCCCCCACTTTCATAATGTGAGAAGACTATACGAATTATGACAGTCCTCTGGAATAAACAAAATAGGAGCTACATCCCTTTCTGTGTAAAACAGTAACACTCCTTGTTTGAGTAGTGCTCTGCAAGGATCAGTAAACATAGTTTCCATGCATTTCCTGTAGGGAGTGAATTTCCCTTCCCTTCCCTTCCCTTCCCTTCCCTTCCCTTCCCTTCCCTTCCCTTCC